>JAHBCN010012160.1:0-27325 GCA_019359885.1 Listronotus oregonensis
AAAGGGTTTAAAAAAATAAATGGGAACACAATTTTTATCAAAACGCAAGAAAGATGGTGAAGGAAATTTTCTGGGATCATTGCTAAGATCTTATTATGTCAATAGCAAACCATTTTTTTTAAAATATCAATACATTAATGAGATACTCTCAAAATATTGGGAAAAAAACTTTTACCGCTTATCATCATTTATTAAGGTCATAAAAAGGTTGGAAAAAAAATCAAAAGGGCCGAAAAAAGTTCAAAATGAATTGATCCAACTCTCGCACCGACCTGAAATTTTTGAAGAATCGTCTTAAAGTCATAAAAAGCTGGAAAAATTTTTGGCGCGGTGCTTCCCTTGGAACTACCCCTTTTCAACCCTCAAGTACGTCCGAGGGCCAAAAAAAGTTCAAAATGAATTGATCCAACTGTTGCACCGGTCTGAACTTTTTAAATGATCGTCCTAGAGTCATAAAAAAGCTGGAAAACAAATATTGGCGCGGTGCTACCCTTGGAACCACCCCTTTTTAACCCTCAAGTAGGTCCGAGGGCCGAAAAAAAATTAAAATGAATTGATCCAACTCTCGCACCGATCTGAAATTTTTGGACGATTATCTTAAAGTCATAAAAAAGGTATAAAAAAATTTGTGCGTTGCTACCCTTGGAACCACCCATTTTTAACCCTCAAGTACGTCCGAGAGCCGAGAAAAGTTCAAAATGAGTTGATCCAACTCTCGCACCGATCTGAAATTTTTGGACGATCATTTTGAAGTCATAAAAAAGCTGGAAAAAAAAATTTGGTGCGGTGCTACCTTTTTTAACCCTCAAGTACGTCCGAAGGCCGAGAAAAGTTCAAAATGAATTGATCCAACTCTTGCACCGGTCTGAACTTTTTAAATGATCGTCCTAGAGTCATAAAAAAGCTGGAAACAAATATTGGCGCGGTGCTACCCTTGGAACCACCCCTTTTTAACCCTCAAGTAGGTCCGAGGGCCGAAAAAAAATTAAAATGAATTGATCCAACTCTCGCACCGATCTGAAATTTTTGGACGATTATCTTAAAGTCATAAAAAAGGTGTAAAAAAATTTGTGCGTTGCTACCCTTGGAACCACCCATTTTTAACCCTCAAGTACGTCCGAGAGCCGAGAAAAGTTCAAAATGAGTTGATCCAACTCTCGCACCGATCTGAAATTTTTGGACGATCATCCTAGAGTCATAAAAAAGCTGGGAAAAAAAATTTGGTGCGGTGCTACCTTTTTAACCCAAGTACGCGAAGGCCGAGAAAAGTTCAAAATGAATTGATCCAACTCGCACCGGTATGGAAATTTTTGAATGATCGTCCTAGAGTCATAAAAGCTGGAAATTTTTTTTTAGCGCCTGCTACCCTTGGTACCACCCCTTTTTAACCCTCAAGTACGTCCGAGGGCCGAGAAAAGTTCAAAATGAATTGATCCAACTCTCGCACCGATCTGAAATTTTTGGACGATTATCTTAAAGTCATAAAAATGCTGGAAAATTTTTTTTGGCGCAGTGTTACCCTTGGAACTACCCCTTTTCAACCCTCAAGTACGTCCGAGGGCCCAAAAAAGTTCAAAATGAATTGATCCAACTCTTTCGCACCGGTATGAAATTTTTGAACGATCGTATTAGAGTCATAAAAAAGCTGGAAAAAATATTTGCCGCGATGCTTGGAACTACCCCTTTTTAACCCTCAAGTACGTCCGTAAATTTCAAATGAATTGATCCAACTCCCGCACCGATCTGGAATATTTGGACAATTATCTTAAAGTCATAAAAAAGCTGAAATAAAAATTGGCGCGGGGCTATCCTTGGAACCACCCCTTTTCAATCCTCAAGTACGTCGGAGGGCCGAAAAAACTTTAAAATAAATTGATCCAACTCTCGCCCCGATCTGAAATTTTTGGACGATTATCTTAAAGTCATAAAAAAGCTGGAAAAAAATTCAAAATAAATTGATCCAACTCTCGTACCGGTCTAAAATTTTTGAACGATCGTCCCAAAGTAGTGTTTTTAGAAAATCCGTTTTTTTTCAAATCTTGAAAAAAACAGGCAAAAAAACGGTTTTTGTTCCCAAAAAGACCGATCAATTAGGAAAAATTCATTTTTTTTTATCGTACTTAGTTACATTAATAAACCTTTTTGGTAAATATTTTTTAGTATTATTTTTTGTATGGGTTTATATAAATTTCTAGTCATATTGCCAACCTGCCAATGTGATGCGACAATAAAGTTTTAATAGTGAGAGCTCTGAGGGTGATAACGAAAAATTTAAAGAAGTTTTAGGTGTGTTTCATTACGTTTTTAATCATTAAGACTTTTTAAATTTTTGGATTGTTGTTTAGGTGATGCTTTACAGTGTTTGATAATGTTTTGTTTACTTTTGTAAACATTTTGTTAATAAAGATTAAAATATACTTGGAACTAAAATTTTTCCATATTTTGGGGTTTTTCTGATCCTTAGGAAAAAAACTGGAAAAAACGGTTTTTCCGAAAAAAATGTTTTTTTCTGAGGCGTTAAAACACTAATGCAGAACAAGGTAAATTATTTATATTTATTAAAAAGGTAGTTCTCAGTATTGACGCAACAAAAATTAAAATACTTCATACTCATTAAAATAACTCGAAAGCATGAGATGTATTTCCTTTTCATCATCTTCCCACAGTAATTAAAATTATACAATTTCAGAAAAAAGTTTATACATCTACATACTTGTAAACCTTGTTAAAAAAAACTGTTTCCATCAACGAAATACATGAAGTATGCAGCATCACGGTGTGGTGTCCGCTTCACGGAATCGTCACCGAGAAAACTAACTAAAAGAATGATGCCTTTCGGTCACAGGTTATTATTATGTGCTGTATGGTTTTAATTAACAAAGACGTTGTTTCTTAGGATGTAAGTAGTTAATTTAAGTTTCTTCGTTTTATGAGATAAATATAACACTTAAAAAGAAGATTAGAATGTATAAGGTGTATCAGAAAAATGAAGAAAGAAAGAAACGGACATCGTCGTTGCGCCTTCAAAACGCGACATGTGCATATATTGTGCAAAATGCGCTAAGTGTATATTTGAATTTAGGACTTCAAGCTGGATGTTTCGTCAAAAGCTGACATGTGATAATCGGACCAGTTTTAGTTCTAAGCGGGTTTAATTAAAAAGCGACAGGGGCAGAATCGAAAATATGTGCCTTCAAAATACGCCAAGTGCTTAAATGCACATAGCGTATTTAGAGGCGCATTTTTAAAGTGTTTACATACACATGTCGCTTTTGTCATTATACAACAGGTCAGTTCGTGTTGATATTGGCAGTACACAGCTGAATGTTTTGTGGTGGAAAATTGTGTTAAAACACCCAGTAACAATAGCTTTATACAGTGTTTTAATTTTTATAGATCTGTGGATTCTTCTAAGGTATGGTATTACCCATCTAAACTTTTTTTTTTAATAAAAAGCGATTTAGAAGTTCATCGTTTATCTAAAGATATTGTTGAGGTTGATTTGAAAAATCTTGATACGAATTATGCTTAACCGGGGCATCTTTATTTTTATAGTTTCTGCAAACATGGAGAACTCAAGAACAAGAAAAATATTGCTTTTAGCACCAAATATGACCCAAGATGATAAAGATGAAAATGTGCTAATCAACGCTATTGAAAAAAATTATACTAACATTAATAACGCAAATACTGTTGTCCAAACCAATGTTGAACAGGCACATGATGTGGATAACCCATTTCTAAATAATACGTTTAAGGATGATATTATTATTGAAACATTTGACGTTCAAGAAATTCTGGATCCTATAACAATATCTATGCCTCTTGATAATACCACCGCTATAAATCTCGATAATGCCATATTATCCATTCCTTTATATCCCTACCTCTTGAGAACCCTCTTATTTTTAAAACATTTAATACAGAGGGTCGGAATAACAAATACGTTACAAAAAATGAAATTAACACAAACTTGAATGCAGAAAAAAATCAGGCTACAATAGATAACCTGAATGGTGAAAAAGAAATTCAAGTAGATGTTGAAAATGACGATGATGACTTCAGTTACAGGGCAAATAAAGAAGTAGAAGAAGAAAGTACTGTAGATAATCTATCTAATGACAGTTATTCTGAAAATTATGTTAAAGTCAGCAAAAAAGCAACCGCAGGAAACTCAAGACAAATAAACAAAACATTGAGGGTGCTTGGCAAAAGGTACTGTGGATATAAGCATGACAGGAGTCCCCGAATAATGAAGCCAAAAACGTGTATTCACACCATAACTGTTGCAAAATCGAAAAGATCATATATGTGCGAAAAAATAAGCGAAGAGACAAGAAAATCAATTTTCCAACATTTTTGGTCAATAAAATCTTGGGATTCTAAGAAGTCCTATTTGAAGGGTTTGGTTCAGTTTACAGTTCCAAAAAGAAGGCGTAAAAGTACAAACTTAGATCAGCTAAAAAAACATCACGTGTGATGGCTTCTTACCAACATCGGAGGGTATTAAAGTTAGGGCTGTGGTTAGGGTGTGTAGGAGCTTCTTTTTGGGTACCCTAGATATCAAGAAAGATTCTTTATGCAGATGGATACGAGAAAATAACCCTACTGCCTATGAAGATTTAAATCCTGATGGTAATTTGAATAATAACAAAAGAAAATACGAGGATACAAAACAAACTCTGAATAAAAAGAAAGTTAAATCTGATTCCGTTGTTGAATGGCTAAACCTATTACCAAAAGTAGAAAGTCATTATTGCAGGGCTTCAAGTTCCCGTATTTATGTCGAATCTGCTTTTAATTCAGTGAGTCATATGCACGCTGTTTTTAAAGAATGGTGTCAAGAAACTGGTAAAGATACTGTAGAGAAAGAAATTTTGTGAAATTCTGAAAAGAGAAAAAATTTCCATTTTTAAACCAAGAAAAGATCAGTGTGACATTTGTGTTTCATTCAAGGAAGGGAATTTACCAGAACAAGACTATAAAGAGCACATTATAAAGAATGAAGAAGCTCGTCAGGCAAAGCAAGATGCCATTGCTAATCTATCCGATGAAATATTGGTAGTTACCATGGACGTACAAAGCATCTTACTTAGTCCGAAACTCTTGGTTTCAAAGCAGTATTATTTCCAGAAGCTCCAGGTTCACAACTTCACTCTTTATATCTCCAATACCAAAGATGTTCATCTTTATGTATGGAGTGAAGAAAACGGCACTGTAACATCAAACGAATTTACAAGCTGCATAATGGACTTTTTACGAAAGCATTCACAGTTTAAGAAAATTGTTCTAATTTCAGATGGTTGTGCATACCAAAATAAAAACCGAATATTAGCAAGCGCTTTATCAGATTTTACAAAAAAAAACTTTACTGGAAATTGAGCAAATTGTATTAGAAAAAGGCCATACAATGATGGAGGTTGATAGTGTTCATTCGACATTAGAACAATTTTTTCAGCCTCCTAAATACACACCCTCTCATTATGTTGATAGAATGGGACAGGCGCGAAAGTAACAACCTTACATTATAAATCACGTTAATTATTTATTTTTTAGAAATTACGAAGGGTTACCCAACAATTTCACTTCAATTCGTCCAGGTAAAAAAAGCGGTGATCCAACTGTAGCCGATATTAAAGGGATGAAATATGTTAACGGGGAAACATTTTATAAATTACGACATTCTGATGACTGGAAAACTCTACTCCAGAGAAGACTAAAACTAAATGAAATTGAGCCCACAAATCTGTACAATGAACAAAGAAAAATTGATAAAAAAGAAGATTCAAAGTTTGCAGGCATTGAAGTTCTACATGCATAAAGACTACCAACTTTACTATGATCATTTAAAATCAGAGTAGAATTGTTACTTAAATATTTTTATTTTTAAGAATTGTATGAGTTACTAACCTATTTTTTCCATTAAACTCCCAATACGTACTTTACTACCATATTATTTTCAATTCGCTCCTGTATGTAAATAAAGCCTTAATACTTACCTGCTTTTATATAATACCTACCTGTTTTTTTAAATAGTAAGAAGAAAAATACTGTATGTATCAAATTACCACCCCTATGTCACAACCAGACATTTCTTAATAGCTATATTTACTTACCTTTTTTTATTATTTAATAAAAGTCCAATATCTATACAATAGGGTCCTTGCACGCAAAATAAATGTTTATAATTTCTATGTAGTTCGATTAAATATGGGTCTAAAATTGCTGTAAATTAGTATACTGATAAATAAAGTAACTTCTGAGATATTTCAAAATAAAAGTACTAAAATTCAAATTTTCTAAAACGATTCTGATTGGATAGCGTCATCACTAGGTAATAATTTTGCCAAATCTCCAACTTAATTGTACTGTTTGACAAAAACTTGAAATACCTATTTGATTTGTGAGATGAGAAATGAACTCGTGTAAAAATCTCTGCTCGTATTACTGTCATAAAACTGATAAAGAATACTTACATCAAAGTGATCTTCACAAACAAACAAACTAGATGTTGAAGATAACCTTTCAGGATCACGTCCCCTGCTTGAAGCCATAGATTCCTTAAAGCCTTATCAGATGGAACTTGAACAAAAGTCTTTCCAGGCATATTAATAGACGTATTTTTGCAATGAGTAATTATACACCAACGGTAAACTTTACTCATTTTGAGACACAACCGTAAAAATCCAATACAAATCACACAGAACAAGAGCAACGATAAATGAAAACAAATATTGCAAAGCAGGTTATAAAACCGCCAGTTAATGCGTACATCTAGTGTACATCTCCACTGTGTCATTGTACCAATGCCAAAATTGTACTACTAGGCTATTATAACGCAGACATTTACCTATAAATGACGTCATTTATAAGTAACCTAACAGAAAGCGTTTTCGCGGGACCTTTGAATTTCGAAGTTATTAAATCGAAATATCGGCAAAAAAGCAATTAAAAGAAAAAACGAAGTAGTAGGTTTTGAAGAACGGTCTATAATAGTGCAAACGACATCATTAAAAAAAAATGTGCAAGGACCCTATTTCTTTTGTTTCTGTGCATTGTACATATAGGTAAAAAGTAGCTATGTGTTCAAAAGGCGCATCTCAAAACCGACATGTGCACTTCGTAATAAACAATAGTGTTCTATTAGTTACTAATCGTAGATTTTGGAATACAATGCGCATTGCAATAATCCATTAGGTAATATAATGCCAAATTGAGTTCCAATTTCCACAACTTTGAGAAAAACTATTAAGTTTTTTTCCTCTCCTGAAAAATTTATTAAAATGCACATGTCGCATTCTGAAGGTGCAACGACGACATGTAGTCCAATCATTATAGCAAAAAAAAAGGAATTTTGTAATTAATGTTAACAGATATCTGACTGCGCCATGACTTTCAGAATAACATGTAGATTACTAAAATCAAAAATCCAACCAAATTTTTTCAGGTAGGTAATTTTTTAAACAACAATTATTTAAAAAAGGCCTTTTTTTCGTGTTTTTTAAATATAACAAAAAGTACTGGCTCTATCGCTTTACACATAAAATACCAGTTGTAGAGAATTCAAAAACCTACAATATGTTTTTTTAAAAAATCCCGATCCGACCATTTTTCACCGAGAAAAGCCGGAAAAACGCTTAAAACAGACCTATTTTCTCAAAATTCGTATCTCCGTTAATTTTCAATATTAAGGGCTGATTTTTTGGAAAATGATAGTCAACAACATATACTTTAAGCAGCTGATGGATGAAAGTTGTTACATTTATACTTTTTATTTAATCGCACTATAAACAAATTAGGCTCTTATCTTGCAAGTGCCGTGAATATTGGGCAAATGGTCCGATTTGAATTTTTAAAACGGCTTTTTAAACTTCAGATGAAAAGCCACAAATTGTTTATCTCACATTTTTATAAAAGTTTGGAGAACATTGTTAAAAATGCTTGTGAAAATAGCGCGTCGAGCAAAAATTCGCGACCGAGACGTACTGAGTCGACCATAGAGGGCACCTAGCAGCGAAGGAGAAGCGAGAGACGGGCTGCGTAGGGAAATACAGGCTAATTATTAGTACATTTTAAAGGAAAATCCAAAAAGGTGGTAAGATTATTTTCCAAAATAAAAACAAAAAAAAAATGTAAAATGTAAAATTTTGGAGAAAAAAAAAACGCAAAAAATGATAAATGCTTTATTTTAAATATATATTCATAAATGTTTAGTTAAACTAAATTTAAAACACTGATGAGCTTTAAGACAAGGTTTTTTTGTTTATACATGCATAAAAATGCTATTTTTAATAATAACAGTTAACAAATGTAAAACTCTAGTCGTTTATTGGTTAAATGGTTCTTTTTTGTCCGCTAAACGTTTAAGTTTATTTCTGACGAAATAACGCAACTATTCGCGAATGTTCGCGAATATTCGCGAACTTATTTTCTTAAGGTATGCACACACCGAAATAACAAACAAGAACAAACATTCGTTCTTGTTCATCTTGTTTGTATGTGTTCTTTGTTTATTGTTTGCTTATTTTCTACATGATACAATCAAAATTTTTACTCTCGTTTGACCGAGTTGGAAAAGTTATGGATGAGACAAACAAAATGTATTTCTCTTTAGGTATGTACACACCGAAAAAACAAACAGAAACAACCATTCGTTCATGTTCATCTTGTTTGTATGTGTTCTTTGTTTATTGTTCGCTTTTTCTGTCTACATAGCGCAACCAAATGTTTGTTTACTCTTGTTCGACTAGTTGGAAAAGTTATGGATGACCATAAAAACAAAAATTCCCTTTGATGTACCGACGTCCACGAGAACATGTGTGAACAAGAACAAACAAAACGTTTGTTCGCCGTTTTAGCTGTCTACACTGAAAAAAAAAAAACGTTTATTCGCTGATGTTTGTCCTTGTTTGTTTTTTCGGTGTGTACATACCTTTACTACCAAAATGGATACAAACATAAAAGAGCTTTAACTATACCTAAAGTCCAAAATTTCTGTCAGTGACTCATTTAATACCGGCCACTCAACCGACGAAGCGGCTGAATAAAAATCTAACACTAGTAAATGATTTTTAAGCCTATGATATACTTTTCCGCTCAAATAACATAACCGCCAAAAGTTTCATCGCCACGTTGTCATATTTCGCAAGAATAAATCACCAGCCAGCGATCCACTAAAATAGCACGCCAACATGTATGAAGTTTTATCGGGAAGACAATAAAAGTGCAACGCACATTCCTTAGTTTACAACTTGAAGAGACTTGAAAATAAGCGTATCGACAGGGTTTTCGTGTTGTTCGATGATTTTATTTAGTTATTATTGATTATGGAAGATTTTGTAAGTTTAATTTTAATTATTATAAGGGTATTTTCTAAATATTATAAACTTCTAATAATTGTAGTATATAGATATTGTTTTGTGCCAATTTTATAATAGTTTATTTTATTTAGTGTAATGTTGTTATAAAGATTTAGTGTTGTTAAGTGCTTTTAATTCTGTAAACAATGAATGTTAACCAACCTTTAACTAAGTTATCCGCCTACAAAAAACTCAGTTAACGTTAAAAGAACGAATAATGGTTAAAAATGTTTACCATGGGATTCGGATCGAAACCAGAACAACCCTTTGGATGCTGCAGAGATATGTGCAACTTTAACAAAAGTTAATTCGCGTAGGTATTCAGAGTTTTTAAAGGCAAAAAAATCAATATTAGTAATTATGCGGATACTGGAAAATGCGATTTTTTCGCTATTTTTTTGCACACTTTTTACTTTTTGATTGTTAAACATGAATCAGAAGCTGTTTTTTGGCTGCCTCTTATAGTATTTAAAAAAAAAATAATTGAATTGTTTAATTCCATTTTACGACATATTCCTTTAAATTCTGTCATTTGCACGAAAACATATTTAAAAAACTCATACTATGTTAATATTTAAAAAAAAAAGTAAGGACAAAACATTAATTGTCAATAAAAAGTAGGTAAAACGTTTACGTCCGAATTCAACTCGAAATTTAAAAATGTTGACCTGTTACCAGGTTGTAATAGTTTTCTTTATGACATTTTTATAAGGTATGCAACCTTGCTTGCTCGACCCGCAATGTTTGATCAAAAATATTCTCGATATGGAAATCCTAAATATGGAACACGAAAGACCCGAAATAGTTATTGGATTCTCAAGCTGATGATCTCAGAGCTTTCGTGTTCTTATATAGTGGATATTTTGATGAAGCAATGTGTGAATATCGTATTTAATATTGAGATTGCAAGATCGGTGGTAAATTGGCAAGTCGGTGTAACTTGGATTGTCTATCGTTCTGCTTTTACATCTTTTTTAATTTATGTTAAGACTAAAATTTTATTATTTTTTTTCATGTAGCAAAATAAAATCAGAGAAGGTAAAATTAAAGTAAAAAATGTATTTTTTTGGAAAAACGTTGAAAAATCGCCAAAAAAACTCAAATTTGTGTTCTATGACCTCAAAATAGGAGGTGTGAAAAATTAAGCAAAAAAAATTACATTTTTCATTAATCCGAATAATACCAAAATAATATAGGCTTGTTACTAATTTAAAGGGTTGATGAAAATGTGAGAAAATAACTTTTGCTTGTAAAAATATTTTTATGTTTTGATGAAATTTTATCATTTATTTTCTAAAATGCGTACGCCACTGGAATTGATTCCCCTGACCCCACACAACCCGGGGCACTCTAAAAGCGAGCGATGCGTCATTGACAGAAATTTTGGACTTGAAGTATAGAGCTGACACTGAAAACAATTTTTACAAATCGCCCTTATAAAACTGCCTCTAAATATACAATTATTTTTCTAGCATTCCCTGTAGCTCGTACTCTCTTCATACCAATTAAATTTTTATTATTTTCTCAATTAAAGAAACTCTTGAAATGTCCACACAGTACCGTCATCCGACGCCGACGTTTGGAATTTCTCATGTAACGATAAATATTTTTAATTATTTTAACCATCTAACTTTTATGTATTTTCATATGGTCAGGATTAATTTTCGTCATAAATGTAAATGAATGCCTTTAAATCATGTCAAATAGTTTTGAACATCGCTGGGTTGAGATGGGGACATAAAATTACGCTGTGAGATGATATCTCTAATCTTAATTATGTATCTACTGTAATTAGGATCGCTGGGCTTATAAAAGTATTTTTATTAACCTAATGTGTTAAATATTTTTAACTTTTACATAGTTAATTGTATATGGTGATAGGATACGGTCTCACATATATAAAAGTATTTTTTTTATTTATTTCTTAGAAATGGTATTCCTTATAAAAACTGGTCGCGGTCTTTTACTTAAAGTGAAATATATCTTTTTTTTTTGAAAATCAACATTTTTGGCCTAGCGCATTAATTTCCAGATTTGAAGTGTTTAAAATAAAATAAATAATAGTGGAGTAAAATTTGGAAGAAAAGTCCCACTAAGTCTGGTTTGGTTCTACGCCGGTTTTTTTTTCTCGATAACTAGAAAAAAAACCGGCGTAGAACCAAACCAGACTTAGTGGGATTCTTTAATAAGGTAATCGTGTACACGAAATCACTTTTTACGACATTTTTTAGTGGTCGAGAGCTTTTTTATTTCGAAAAAAACCCAAAAAATATCGGTTTTCAATAAAACACGTATTTTAACTTCTCCACTGCTATATCTCTAATAATGTTCATGCTATCAAGTTAAATTTTTTTTTAGATTAAAGTAGACACAATAGCGCTTTAAACAACGTCCCACTTGAAGCTGATATTTTTTTGTTAAATTTTTAAAATAGTACGAAACTCAAAATTGTTATTTTTAGTAGCGTAATTTTAGGCAATCGAGAAAAAAGTTTATTATTGAAAATTTATACATACATGCTGCGTAGAAATTGTAGGTAATGTTTAAAAACAGTTTTTAAAACAAAAATTTTTTAGATTCCTTTTATAGTATTGAGTCAGTGATATTTTTTTAACGGCCAAAGTCATATTTTTGCGCGCTTGGCTTAGCGAGCCGGCCGACTATAAAGATCTTACGATGGATATTTTCGCGACTTACCGTTTTTAACTACTGGTTGATAGCAGTTCTTTCCCCCACCATTCTAACCGTGTTTAACCAGCCTATCCTCGCAAAAACGAAACGGTTTACGTATGTCAACTTACTACTAATGGTTTAATACACTTTTAAGTTTAAATTTAAATGTAAGGTCTTTGGAGAGTTAAGAAATAAGTCGAACAGATAATATATAAACCAAATTTTTCATTTAATAAGATATTAGTTGTTTCCAAGTCAACTATAATAAGTAAATTTTTCCTTTATGATTGTAATATAACTGTATTAATTCATCCATTTGGGAATTAACTAATAAACCAAAAAATCTGCAATCCGAATAGTTGTTAAACAATAGCAAAAAAAAACATCACAGAACCAAAACAATAAAAAAAAATAATCATTATTAACGCTCCTCCTGACCAGTGGCGATAGCGGTAGATACTGGGTACAAAGTAATGACGTAGATACTGACGACAGAACACCTTCCCCTACGTTACCGCTTCTCGCGAAAATAAACCGGTATGTTAACTGTCCTAACAATGTTCAACGCGGTATGTCGCCAAAATTGACGATGACGGTCCGGTGGAACTGTAGTAGGTAGTTAAAGTTGTATCTACAGGTTTAAACGCAGATCTAAGGGCTGCTTAAGTTGTTTAGAAAAGACAAAATTTTAAATATCCAAAACAGGTGGGTAGATTTTTAAACCCATACAAAAATATCAATCATTGTTATTAAACCCACCTAATTAGTAGGTTTATTCAACTTTTTTTTTTATTGGTTGCTGGTAAAGAAAACCACCCACAGGATTCGTTATTTTTTTGATTATACATTCAAAACTTCATTATTTTTTAAACATTTTTAGCAACAAAAAATTGCGGATGCTTTATGCCTTTTAATTAAATTTGAGAAATATAGTACATACATAAAATATAAACTAGGGCTTCGTTAAACGTCTTTTTTAAACAGGAATATATCATTATTTTTTTTCCATATAAAGAGATGATGCTATTCTTTGTCTGAATGCTGCTTGAATAAGCAATGTTGCCAGACTTTTGATAATAATTTGTTATTATTGAAGGTTGTTCTTTATATAAAAAACTAACCAGAACTAACAAACAACAACTTTCAAACTATTATCTAGTTCTGGTTAGTTCCGGTTAGGTGTTCCTCGTTAAATAATTTTTTTTTATTATAAATGCGCCGTTCTGGTCGGTCATGATTAGTGCTGGTTAGTTAAAGCGGCTTTTTATTTTCCCTAATTATATTTGTAACTGGCTTGAATTTCAAATATTTTTGATTTAATAAAAATTACCCTTATGGTAACCTCAAAGTTTTTTATTATAAATTAATAATATTTCCGTTTAGCAGCACTGTAAACGTCTTGAAGCGGTGCATGAATTTATTACATGTAAATCGTAAATAGTTAAAATAAAATGTTAAATAATGACCAATTTTTAGAATTTTTATTGCGCTTTTCTTGGTGAAAACCACATCATCCGCATTTTTTTGCCTTAAATAATAATACTTAAAGTATATTTTACATTGAAATTTAAAAATCGTCCAATTCCGTGGGTGATTTTCATTACAGACCCAAAAATGTAATATTTAAGTAGTTATTTAGGCGCTTCATTAGTAGCATTTTGCGTAAATTTAATCCATTTCTGCCCTAAAATCTTTAATAATGTTATTGCAGGAACGAAATTTACACTCCTTACAAAATTTTAGTCCTTCTTTCACACAAGTACATGTTGGAAATTCATTTTTGGGTTGACATAAAGCCATTGCACTACGTATTATGGCAGCAGCTCTTAATAAAGTTTAAATTTTGGACATTTCTTTAGGAAGTAAAAGATCTATCTGAACATCACTATCAATACTCGCAGGAAAGGTAGATATTGTCGAACTATTTTTGGGTAGGTTCGGAAACCGTTTTCCTATTTTTGTGCGATTTTATGTTTCTTTCAGAGATGTAGTGGCTGTAACATAATTTATGATATTTCTTATCAAACGCAAATAAATCTTCATAGCCACGTAATTTAGATATCATATTAATGTCATTTCTAAAAAGATTCAGTACTATGTAAAAAAATAAATACCCTAAACATGATTTATAAGGATAAAATTGAAATTCGTATATTGTTTCAGTACAAAATATAAACTAATATAAAGGTACCAACTATACTATGTAGGTACATAATAATATTTAAATTACTTGTTTAAACAGATTTTTTATTTAACTTTTCTTCTTTTTATTTTTACTATTGTTGCAAAAAACACATTTTCCTAATATTAAAAGTATCGCATTTAAGTTTAGTGTCACAATAATTTGAAGGACAGGCGCCACTGTCTGATTGCAAATTGTGATAATAGTTTTGAGAATCTGTGTAAGATTTACGACAGTCTTTATAATATTTTATTTTCATTTCGCCATTTAAAATAACATTTTTTTAACAGAATTTCTTTTGCTAGATTGTCCTGCCTTTTTTCAGCACTTGATAGTAATGATAACAACCCTTGTATTTTAGGTCTTTGTAAAACAGATTTGTATCTATCATACACATTTTTTTTAGAATTAATTCGCTTCATTGTTTTAAAATTCTAAATACATACAGCACACTCTAAATTTCGGCAACCACCACTACTAATGTATTTTTACGCACGCTATCCGCATGCGGGGCTATTGGGTCCCGATAATACTTTTTTACGTCTGAAAAAAAATCGCTGTTGCCAAACGATACGCTCGCTCTAGGAAAAAAAAATTATTTCAAAAACTTTTGTTTTTAATTGGCTATATTTTCTTCGCTGCATGTATGAAAATATTTTCAAAAATAAAAAAGTTTATCGATTGGTGAAAATTTCATTACAAAAAAAATATATTTTTAGTTTATCTGATTTTTAAAGGCATGAAAGTGCAAATTGTGCTCAAACAGATTATAAGGTTAAAAGCGCTACAGTTTGAGCTTTAATTTGACACAAAAAATTTTTTGGTATCTTTGATAGTTTTAAAGTTATGGCTGTGGAAACGGAAAAAATATATATTTTTTTTAATTTAAAAAAATCACTTTTTATTAATTTAAAAAGTTCGAGACCACAAAAAAATGTCGTAAAATACGATTTCATGTGCCCGGTGACATACTCAAAGGAACCTAACTGGTTTGACCTGGTTCTAGCCAAAAAAAAAAACGACACGATAGACTCACGAAACCACTCCGCAATAACGAAAAAACTATTTAGCAAAGCATTAGCCAGCCTCCCCTTATAGAATAGCAGGCAGGGCGCTGCATGAACTTGTTTGATACAGGAATAGAAGATAATATCATGAACTGACTTGTTTATTGCTTTTATTGATCAAAGGGCTGTTCCGTTACAAAATTGCATTATTATTGCCAATAGGTCGCGTCGCGTCGGTGGTATAGTTTTTTTCACGATCTAAGAGACTAACTTGACTTGACTTAGGCTTTGAATGCAATAAAACCATAAAACTTTTCGGATTTACCGTGCAGGGCCACACTATACCTGATGAAAAAGATAAAGTACCTACTAAGTAAATTAATTTTTACAATTTATTAATTCTACTAATGTGTAAAGTTGGTTGGGAATTAAATAAACAAACAAAAATTTGCAGTAATACTATATTTTAACAGTATAATAATACTTACATTTAAGGACAAAATAAAACACACCATATCTTACTCTAAATCAATTTTGCTATCACTACTATCTTCCAAATTATTAATAATTCTTTTTACAGGTTCTAGGCTATTTATATTTATATACATAGAGCGCTAAGAATTTTTAATTTTTTTAACGTGTTCAATACAGTTTCTCCAGTTTTCAACGGCTACATTTTCGACTTCTGTTTTTATCAGTACAATCACACTAGGATTTAAAGTTGGTGTATTATTGTGCGCGCGTATATTAGACTTAAGTTTATGCCATATCAACTCGATCGGATTGAAAATGCAGTAATATGGCAGAAGCCGAATTATTTCGTGACCTGCTACCTCTGCAATTTTATCGCAAACGTATTCTTTTTTGAAATTGTAACATTTTAAAACCTCTAACAATTGCTTAACATTATAACTCTCATGGAAATATATGTCACGGTCAGACAAAAGTCTTGTATTTCCTTTTTTTTTGCTGGTGAAACTTGGCACTTTATTCAACTGGCGACTATGGTAGGATGCATTATCCATCACAATACTGTTCTTTGGTGGTAATAATTTGTTTTGAAACCAGTCCTCAAAAACTTCAGCAGAAATGTTTTTGGCTGCCAAAAATAAACAGTTTGGTACCCAGCCTTCTTCTGACCCCGCATGATGAACTGTTGTTATTTTACCTTTATTTGACGGAGCTTTAGTGTGACATTTTTTTGATTTATCAGTCCATCCTTTACTTAGTGTGTCATGGGTGTCATACCATGTCTCATCTAGGTATATTATCGTTCGATTTTCCGATCTAGCCTTATTTATTTTTTCCAGATATTGTATTCTAAGTTGTTGCAAGCGGTGTGATTTCATTATAACTTGCCTTTTGTCTATTTTTTTAAATAAAAACCCCAAACGACGTAGAGTACGCTACAAGGTTGTAGTAGACCAACTTATGTCACAAGCATCCTCGGATAGCCTTGCTGGATAATAATGTGGGAACTTTCAGCTCCTCGTCCATCTGATAAATTTTCCGACGACATAAATCTTCATTGCATAGATCAACAGATTTAGGTGCACCACTGTTTTTTCGTACTTTTTTAGGCTTAACAGTATTATTTACAATTTTCCACACTGTACTTTGAGGAACGCCTGTTAAAGTTGATGTTTCCTTTAATGAAACATGTTTTTTGTCGTGGCATCGCTCTACTAACTTTAAATAAACACTTTTAACAATTATTTTTGCTGACATCTTCAAACACACTATCACCGCAGAACTTAATTAATTGACAGTATTTCAGAAATAAAGATTTCTTTTATAGTTATATATTATATATATATATATATATATATATATATATATATATATATATATATATATATATATATATATATATATATATAATATATATAATATATAAAATTCCAATAAAAAAAATTTAAATTATATAACTATATTTGCCAAACAAAAAATGGTGTATATATCGCTCCGAGGTATAAATTGAATAAAAAGGTCGAGGGCGAGTTGCTCCGTTAAAAATTCTTAGAAGTAATTTATTTCATTTAAGTAAAAAAAGCAAATCATGGATCTTTTCACCGCATTTTTACGTCGATATATAATTTGGGAAATAAAAAGCCGTTTGCTAACCAGAAATAACCTAGACTAGAACTTAGGGCTTTTGAATTTGTCTAAATTATCCCACAAGAAGTTCAAAATTTTTATAATTTTTAATATGGTAGAAGTTATATTTTTTTAAAATGTATAATTATTTATTCCCCAAGTTTTTTCTAATACGTTGTTAAAATTTTGTTTATAACTTCTACAAATAATTTAGATAAATTCAAAAGACCTAACCAAAGAATATAAACCTCAATAAGAAGCGACAATATTCAAAGTCCCAAAGGCTAAGCTGTTTAACTGTCATCCCGCTGCCGGCAGCTTTTAGTCCGGGATTACATGTTTCGTTTAGTGCTTTGTTGAGTTTTATGTGCTGTTTCATTAGTTTCGTTCAGTTTTGTGGATATCTTAAAAAAAAAGCACTAAATGTGCACAGTAATTGTGATACTTGTAAAAATTAAAGATCACAATGCGAATCTTTAGATGTTAATTCTTTGTTAATATACAGGGGATCAAATGGAATAAATTCAATATTTACATAAATGAGGGCTTATTCGAAAAAAATGTCGGACATGTCGATTGGTATTTTTAATTGCCTTTTTTTCAACTAAAACTGTTTATACAGGGTTTTCATGTGACGGTGGCCAGTATCAACTTTCTAATTTAAATCAACACCCTATATTATTTAATTTTTGGTTTTTCAAAGCATTCTAGACATATTTTATGTACAATGTCCTATACCTATCTTCAACTGATTCGTAAATATTAAGCGTTTTCAGGTTTACTAACTGCATCTATTGCCTTGATCTTTGCCACTTTCTAGAGGGTTATTTTTGTGCATATACCTACTAGAGGAAGCCGTGCCGCTCGGCTGTGCGGACAAGCGTGCGAGAAGTAAGAAGCTGTATAACATTTCTCTCGCGCCTTGTGCTGATTAATTGGCGAAAGGGGTGTATACACCGCCGACAAATTAAGATAGAGAGAGGGAGAGAGGAGAGAGGTTATACACCTATTCTTGCTTCTCTTTCGCACGCTTGTTACCAAGGCTGCCCCCTAGTAGGTATATGCACAAATAACTTTCAAGAAAGTGGCAAGCTGCAAACACAATAATCTAAAAGCATCTAGTATTTCCAAAATAGTTAAAAATAGGTATAGAACATTGTACATGAAATATATCTAGAATATTCTGAAGAATCCAAAAATTGACTAATATAATTGCATTTAAATTAGGAAAGTTAGTGTTGGCCACTATTACATGACACAAACTTTGTATAAAAAGTATTTACTGAAAAAAATGCGCAACCAAAAATACCGATACGCTTGTCGAGTGTTTTTGAACACGCCCCGTTTATTTATTATTGAATTTATTCCATTTCTGATAACACTGTACTATAAAGCTTACGACACTACAAAAAACATTTATGGAGCGTTGCAGCACCCTCCCGATTTGTTTATTAAATATGTTTATGATTTGGAAAAATGCTTTTAAAACTAAGTTTGAAGACATTTGTATTGTAACAGAAGTTTCACATAAACTCTTAAATGAAATGGAAAGAATAAATTTACCACCATGCAATGATTTCCCAAAAATGTAAATTATAAAATAATTTATTAGGCTTAAAATATTTTATGATGAAATATATCATTCGTGATCTAAAGTACCAGTCAAAAAGAAAAGAAAACTAAAAATTATATCACATATAATCAATTTATAGTCACGGTAACAATAACAATAACTTTCAGATTTTGTCATTCAATAAACTGTTGGCTATTTTCTTTTTAAAGTTATTATTTTTCATCTCACCTTAAACATTCAAGCTCTAACTTTGGGATTTAGCCTTTGAAAAACTAAAATTGTTTATTTTAGTGATGTTCTGAACACCTTGATTATCAAGCTCTTCACTCTATTCTTTCCAAAATATCTACTGAGATTTTTTTTAAAATCATAAACCTACTTTCAAATTTAATTAATTTAATAGGAACCCTCTTTTATTAAAGCATGCTGTACATTGTATATTAATATATTCTTACTAAAAAAATTTTTTGTTGTTACCTATATAGGAAATGCTAAATTATATGTTTATGTAATAAAGATTAAAGTACATTAAAGTGTTTTTTTTTTTACAGTAAAAATGAAAGGATATACATTTATAGTAAAGGTAAGTATTAAGGTGTGTAGGTATTGTTTCACAAAAAAAAATCCTCCACTAAATTTTTGACCCCAGAAACCCATAGAATCACATACCTTAAAACTTTTTTCTCTTTTTCTTTGAAATGGGAGATGTACATCAAGAGTAATTAGCGAAAGCAAAAAACTGTATACTATTCGTTTTTTCCTAAATGTTATACAGTCAAATTAGTTAGACGTAAAATGGATTACAAAATGTAATTCTGCATAGGTACTCGAAGACCTCAAAAACCATATATTAACACTTACTTATTGTTTTATTACAATTTTGAAATAAAGATTTCTTATAATTATTTTACATCTGTTCACACAAAAATTACATAATATTATTTTTTTTAAGAAAAATTTCAACTTTAATCCCCTGTAAACATCGCTTTAAAATAATTTTCTTAACAATAATCTAATCTTTTTGAGAATAACCAACCCTAAAAGACACAAAAAAAACTCCTTGAAAGGGACGATTTTCCAGGACTGCAATGTTGTTATACATAAAATTTTTTCCCGTGTAAAACTGAATTTTTACCTTGTATTTCTCTCAGTTACCCCCGCTGTCTAAGTGTCATTCCTCTACACGTGACGCGAAATTTTTTCCCATAAACCAATGCAATTGGGAACTTTATTCCTTCTTATTGAGGTTTATATTCTTTGACTTAACTTCTAGTCGGTCTTGGTAGTTCTGGTTAGGCGGCTATTTATTTTCCCCTTATATTTCAGACGTATTAAAAAGACCCTAAAATTACATTAAAATGTAATTTTTTAGCCATCCCTGCATAATAAAGCGTTTCATGTAAAATGTATTTCTTATAGGTTTAGCCAAAATAAAAAAAATGTATTATATATAAGCGTTTTATTCACGATGCCTATTATCTTCTTGAGTTTCTTAGAATGGCGGGAGCGAACTAGCATATAGCCGGGAGCGAATTAGGTAGCAAATGGAATGGGTACCTGTCTGCGGGAGCGAATTAGTGTGCACCGAAATAAATACGACCCTGTCACGGCTAATACTTTTATGGATTTCTTGCATGTCATTATTCCGTCCCGGGCCAGGTCAGTTTCTTAGATCGTGAAAAATGCTATAAATAAATGTGCACATTTATATTATGTAGAAGCTGTTTGAGTTTATAAAAAAATATTTAGCATATTAAACATAGTCAGTGCGTGTTAATTTTAAAGGTAAGTATATCTATAAATATAAAGCTGTTTGGTTTGATAGATAAAATCTTTTAAGTAAATAAATTTCTTAATTTGTCTTCAATATTTTGCGGAGCGCTCGGTACGCAAGTCCGTCTCGCACTAGACCGTTTTTTCCTTAAGAGTCCATTCTCGCCGCGAAAATTGGATGCAATTTGGGGTTCGGGGCATAATGTTTTTCTCAAAAACGGTATAAGTTATCGATAATTTTTAAAAACTATATGAAAGCCAACACTTAAATCTAGGCTTCTGCTGTAATAGCTTTTTAAATGTGGATTTAGTTTTTAATATTTTCTTGAGTGAAAGTCACCCTAAAATCGGTTATGTTTAGATACTATTTTCTCTTAACTCGACTCATATTTCAAAAATCCGTGGCAGCAGAGGCATAGATTATTTCCTTACCTTTAAAATGGTGTATAATTTATATCATTTAAGTGAAAAATAGTTACCGAAAAACGTTACCTCCTGTAGGCTTGCAATCGGAAACAAAATCGCATCAATAAACGGAATTTGGAAGAACCTAAATAAAATATAATATTTTTAATGCGACTATACGAAAATTGTGGTAGTGGGAGTTTGTTAGTCTCCGCCCACCGTCTCCGCGTCCTCTCGCCCGACCTCTAAGGTGTAGCGTAAATGCACTCTTAAATAGTGTTTCAAATAAAATTACCGTCTGCTCTTTGTTAATTGCGAGATGTTTCTATGTCTTAATAGTACCACTTCTGTAAATTAATTATTTCTTTATTTTGTCCAAGTTCTGTGTTATCAAATCAAGCATTGCCTCTATTCTGTGAAACTTACCATTTTAACCTTTTTTAGAGAAGCTAAAACTTCATTTTTAATTTTCATTATTATTAATTTATATTTTAATTGTTTTATTTGAAATACTGTTTCTTTCAGAATGTCTGACCTATAAAAAAAACTATTTGGTTACCAGTACAAAAGACGGAGGCTGGAAAGGGAAGCCCAAAGGCAGAAACAAGCTGGAGCTTTAAAAAATTATTTACAAAAACAGGGTAGTACTCTGTTATAGTAAATACGAAGTCAATCCGAACAGCTAAATAAAAGACTCACATACCGGGACTGCTCAATTCACCAAAAAATCCCCAATAAAAATGACCCAACTGGACCCAACTTTATGATGGTTAGACCCCATATGAATATTTTCTCGCATGCACAGCCGCTTCTAGTCGGTCAAATAATGTTTCATGGACACAAAAATAAAAGAGTATCAAAAAATGTCTGGCCCGCTGTAGGCACCTGCATTTGCATTGTCGGCTAAATTTATCAGTGCTGTGCTTGTGATGACTTGTCGATCAAAATATAAGGAATTGAAATTGGTTTATTCTTCGTTCTTTTGAATTTTGAGCGAGTGTCTAAGAGTGTCGTATTTTTCTAAATTGTTTTGTTATTGTTAGCGTGGTTATTTCTGTTGTTACTGTTATCTTGTTAATATTTGTTGTTTTACTGTTGTCATTTAAATATTTTATCAAGATGGCGTTGTGGAGACCTTTTGATGTTTCTGATAATGAAACGGACAATGTAGAAGCCGATTTCATGACGGAGCCGTCGGAATTTTTAAATAAGTACTTATATGTTCAAGCACAGAAACTTAATTTAAATATTTACACTTGCTTAAAAAGTGAAAATCGTGGGGCATCACAAAACGAAATTTTAAAAAGGATTTGTGAGCTCACTAAACTTGCTCGGAGATACCATCGACCATTCCGTACAGCGAAAAAGAGCTAACCAGAAGCTTAAAAAAGTTGATAATGGCGACAAAGAAGTTATACGCCGAATAGTTTATCAATTTTACGAAGAAAACAATTTTCCAACATTAAAAATGATTCAGGATAAGTTTCGGGATTATCCAGATTATGAATATAAATCTTTGGACACCTTGCGTAATATTTTGCTAGATTGCGGCTTCAAGTACAAAAAATTAAGCCAAAGGATGGTTATAATGGAATCGTCTCGTATCGTAGCATGGCGGCAAAAATATTTACGTAAAATTAAGGAATATCGCCAATCAAAAAGGGAGGTAGTGTACCTGGACGAAACTTGGTTCGACACACATGATCTTGTTAAATATAGTTGGGTGGATTATAGTAATAAGTGTACACTAAAGGGGCCCTGTTCTCGCGGAAAACGAGTAATTATATTACACGCAGGCAGCAATAAAGGTTTTGTTCCTAACGCTTAATAATAAAGCGCTATATATCTTTTTAGCTGACAATATCAGCTAAAAAGATAAATAATTCATCGGCTGACTACCATGAAGATATGACCGCCAGTCTATTCGAAAAGTGGTTTATTGAACAGTTGCTGCCGAATCTGTCTCCAAATTCTGCCGTTGTTATGGACAATGCGTCTTATCATTCACGTTTAGACAACAAAGTTCCCAATAGCAACACAAAGAAGGATGATATTCTTAAATTTATGGAAAGTCATGGAAATTCCTCAAAAGTCTACAAAAAAGGTGTTATTGGAAGCTATAAAAAAAAGAGAACTTTAAAAAGGAATATGTTATCGACACATTATGCGAAGCACATGGTCATACTATTTTACGTCTTCCCCCTTATCACTGCGTATTTAATCCCATCGAGAGGGGACCAAGAGAAAACTAAGGAAATATAATCAATCCCCAACTGACAGTGCTTTCGTACTAGAAAATATAAGGGCAGTTGTTAATGAAGTAAATGACAGTAGTATATGGATGAAATGTGTTTAGCATGTCATAGTGAAAGAAAATGAATATTGTATTTTTTCGGCCATTGACCCCATTATTATAAACCCAAATTTTGATTCAAACTCTGAAAATTCGGATAGTGAATTTTGACTTTTCATCAATTATAGGAAATAAAATTAAATCATAAACGGGTGAGTGTTTTCTTATATATTTCTTATATTATATAATACCTACTAATTAAAAAAAATGAGCCCGCGTAACTATAAATAATGAGAATAAATTTTCATTATTTTATGTTAAATGCTGCACGCCCATGCCTTATAAAGAAAATGCCGCCTCTAACCGACGTTTCAGTTTTTATGCTGTTCGGATTGACTTCGTATAGACTATACCACAGCACTTGCTGATGTGTTTAGGCCACTACTTTTTTAGTCAGAAAACCTATTTATAGACCTGCGGGTTACACTAAAGTAAAGAAAAACATGATTTTAATGACATGATTATACTGGTGATTCTCAAGTAACTAGCTTTTGCAGTGCCAACGTAGTTTAAGACTGCAAAGTTATGAATAAATGAATAATATTTCCTCATGAGTATGCGTTTTCTTTAATTTGAGTACTTACCTACCTTATTTGTCTATTTAACTCCGGGCTTGAAAGGTAACGAAATAATTTACATTAAATACATTATTTATTATTCATTAGAACCGTCGACTCATCAAAGTTATGGGACACTTCCCGAGGGAGCAAAAGCTTGAAATTTGGTATGTTAGTAGGTTTTAGGAAACAAGTAAAAGAAAAATTCTGAAAAATGTTTACTCGAAACACCCTGAAAAAGGGGCGGTAATATTTAATGATATATAAATTATAATTATATTAAGGTGGTACTTTAGAAGTATGCAATCTGATTGATCCTGCTATAGCACAGGAGATGAGGCATTTTGGCTAGGAATTTTTTTGTACTCCATGAATTTACTTTAAATTTTCACAGAGGGTAGGGAATAGCCCAAGGATCAAAGTTTATATCATGCCGAGGTGTGCTTTTATCCTGGGAGTGGTTGCCACCCCATCTTGGGGGTGGAATTTTTTTTATTACATTTTAACTTCAGAAATCGATGAAAAAAGTAATTTTAAATAAAAAATGTTCTATACGTTTTTTTCGTAAAACTAATATTTTTCGAGTTATTCGCAATTGAAAGAAAAGTTTTTCGGCGAAAAAATCGACGTTTTTAATGGGGTTTTCACGAATAACTCTAAAAATATGCATTTTATCAAAAAAACTGTTAAGGGCAAAATTGTAGCTTATAAAAAAAAACTAGAAAAAATGTTTTTTTTATAATTTTTCTATAACTAATGCAAACCGAGCTACGGCATGTTAATGGTTAGCTTTTGTTCGTCAAATGTTAAATTTGAAAGATTCAAAGTCAAATAACGGGAAAACTTTGCATTTTCCAAGGAAAACATATAAGGTCTTTTTTAAAGTATATAATAAGACCTTTCTTTTTAAAACAAAATAAGATTTTTTAGCAGGACAATTGAGCGAGTTATGATAAAAATAAGGTCGGTCCCTACTTTTTTTTACGAAAAGATCATTATTAACAACCCCCTAATTCCCCTCTTAATTAAAATAGATCTGTACCCTTCTGCGATTCTTTTTATATATGTATTATTAATGCATTCTAGAAGTTTAACCAAATTAAAATGCTTAATTTTAGAAAAATTGGAGCTTAATAAAAACAGCAATTTTCCGCAATTTAGTAAAAATATCCATTCTCTTTAAAACAACTCCAACAATACTGAAGATACAAAAAAATGCTAGGATACCGAATTATAGCTTTTTTAATAACAAAGACTTTTCATTACATATATTTTTCTGTACAATAAATATTTGGCCAGATATGGCCGTTTAAAGCCTCTATTTACGAGCGAGCATCACCTTATTCTAACCCTTTAAACTCATTCCATTTTAAAACAAAGGGATTAAAAAGGGTTTAATTAACATAGCCTTGTAGCTCTTAAAAAAGTCTACAAAATTATTTTTGAATAAACTTTCTATCATTAAAACTAAAGGAGCTATGTTTAAAAAACCAATCAACTTTTTTCAAAAAAAAGCCCACTTTGGAGCATAATCTATATATATATATATATATATATATATATATATATATATATATATATATATATATATATATATATATATATATATATATATATATATATATATATATATATATATATATATATATATATATATATATATATATATATATATATATATATATATATATATATATATATATATATATATATATATATATATATATATATTTATGAGCTAAAAATGCGGGACGGATTTTTCAACTCATTTTAAGACTAAAACTCCATATAAACAGATATGCGCAAGGAGCTCATTTTTGAGATACAGGGTGTTAGAATTTTAAGAAAAAAATATTTTTTTTATTGTAATTTTCATACCACTTTAAATATTTTTATGAAAATTGGTGTACGGCGTTTATGCATTAAAGAGCATTTTTTGACCTAAGAAACATTTTTCTATTTCCAACAGTGGCGTCCGTACTGGACTCTGACTAGATATTTTTGAAGGAAAAAGTAGTACGCCACTGCTTTTTCTTAAAACAAAAAATATTTTTGGTGTCCCCGGTCAATTTAAAACAAATTTGGTTATTGACTTTTTTTGTACGACTCACCGTTTTACCATTAAAAAAAATAAATTGACTTATTTGCATCTCATTGGACCAATTACGAGAAAAAACGATTTATGTAACTTTGAACAATAATTTATTTAATAAGATAACTTTTAACTGTTGGAAATAAAAAAATGTTTCATAGGTTAAAAAATGCTCTTTAATGCATAAACGCCGTACACCTATTTTCATAAAAATATTTAAAGTGGTATGAAAATGCTAAAAAACTATTTTTCTTAAAATGGTAAAACCCTTATTGCAATAAAAAACACCCTATTTTTCTTAAAATTATAAATATTTATATATATATATTTAAAAATTATAATATATATATATATATAAAAAAAAAAAAAAATATATATATATATATATATATATATATATATATATATATATATATATATATATATATATATATATATATATATATATATATATATATATATATATATATATATATATATATATATAATTAATGGAGATATATTTATATGAAGGTAGGTATTTATATTTATTTGTCTGTCCACGTGATTCTGAAGTTATGGCTTGAGCTAAAATCATGGAATTTGGAGTGGTAGTCTTTAGCAATGGCTAGAACCTAACGAAGCCCGTTTTTTGAATTTCGCCCCCGGGACAAATATAGGAGCAAAAAAGTGTTTTTTTTTTCCGTTAGCCGTACGGAAGGCGTCTTACGAAAACAGAGGCTACTTAATATTGTCTCTCGCCTGGCGGAGACAGGCTTTTCATATAATATTCTATAAAACCGGTATACTTTATACTTTTACCGGTATAGTTTTTGTATGCAATTCTACTTTCCTTACCTATTTATATCTATTATATTGATTTATAAGAATTGCAATGTTGTAAGGGGTGGTTTTTAAGGATTGAAAATTTGCAAAAGACGAAATTGGTAATATTTCAGGCAGTAATATTCTTAATTATTAAATCTGTCAAGCTATTACTTTTTTGGGGATAAATCTTTTTTTTTAATTAAGCTATAATAAGGGTTGATTTATAAGGGTCAAAAAGTTGCGAAATGAAATTAGTACATATTTTAAGCAACAGCATTCTAAAATTAAATCACTATGGTAAATTAATCGTTTTTTAGGGTAAATATATATTTTTTTAATTTAAGCTCTAATAAGGGTTGATTTTTAAGGGTTGAAATATTTTAAAATTGTATTTTAAGGCATAAAACAATCATTAATCAACTAATCCAAACCAAATTTTTCCCATCT
>JAHBCN010012161.1:0-27294 GCA_019359885.1 Listronotus oregonensis
AAATTTGAATAAAACGCGAATTACCAAAGAAAAAAAAACCCCGAATACCGGGGTCGGGTCGCCGCGAAAAAATGAGGGGGTCAAAAAGTTTGGATATAATACTTTTTAAAAAGGTTTTTTTCACGCCCCCATTTCCCCTTCTGAAATAAAATTTGGGGAAAAATAAAAAGCCGTTTTAACTAACCAGAATTAAACATAACCCGACCAAACGGGGTTCTGAATTTTAACAAAATTTTTATAATTTTTAATAACGACTACGATGTTAGTATGATATTCATTATATATCTTAAGAACATGAAATATCGAAATATTTTTTTAAATTGATTGCTTAAACCGCCTCAAAAATTTTAGAAAAAATCTAGGCACGTTTTTTTTATTACAATTAAATACAAATATACCCCAATCATTAAAAATTTTTTTTTTTATTAATGTTTAGATATCTGACCCCATGATTCCCCGGAATAACCTGTAGATGACAGGAATTTTGAAAAAATTTTAAAAAATTTTTTTTTTTTTTTTTTTTTTTTTTAAAAAAATTAGGTATCATTTATCTATAAGCCGTTTGTAGAAAATTTAAAAAAACCTAAAAAGGTTTTAAAAATTTAATCCCCCCATTTTTACCAAAAAAGGGGAAAACTTTAAAACGGACCTTTTTTCAAAATTCTACTCCTTAATTTTCAATTTAACGCTTTTTTTTTGGAAATGATAGTCAAAAATATTAAAAACTCGAAAAATGAAAATTGTCCAAATGTTTTTTTTAAAATGCAATAAAAAACAATTACCCTTTCTTTTTTTGGTGAATATTAGGCAAATGGTATGATTTAATTTTAAAACGGTTTTAAAAGTTAAGATTAAAAGCTACAGTTTAAACCACATTTTCATATAAGTGTGGAGAACATTGTTAAAAATGCTTTAACCGCGGTCGGGAAAATTGCGACCGAGACGTATATTCGCGCGGGTCCCCTCCACGGCGACTCATACGTCTGGGTCCAATTTTCGCTCGACGCGGGCAAAGCATTTTAACAATGTTTTCAAACATAAAAATGTAAATATACAAATTGTAGTTTTTTAAGGATAAACTGAGGGAATTAAGTCGCCGCGATAACGAAGGAAATTTCGCGACTAGGCCATAAAAAATTCCCCTCCCCCATCACATTTCGCGAATTTTCCCCGTGCAGAATTTTCGATGATAATCCTCCGGGAAAAACAAACCTGGTCTGCATGTTTGGTTGGGGATAAGGCGTTTGCCTTGAAGCCTTATCTAATGAGACCTTTTTTCCATATAAGCCAATCCAAAAAAGACGTAAAAAAGAATTTTAATACTCGTTTATGCCGAGCTAGAAAGTGTTCGAGAATACTTTTGGCATTTTGGTCCAAAAATGGCGAACATTTTAAGGCCAATTGAAATCAAAGTTAAACGAAATTTTTGGTTGTAAAAATAGCGGCATTTTGCATAATTTTTGAACTCGGGATATGACCAAGAAGATTTTGATTTCCTAACAGAATTTAAGGACAACATAGGAAAAGCATTTAACAATATACAAAGGGCCCAAAGACGTGCAACAAATATTGCATTCGCTACTCAGGAAAAATGTGTTAATTCTTTAAAAAATCCTAATCAAGTATTACGGGAGTATTATACCTATCATCTATTTAATATTACATACAATAAAAGTAGGAATAATTGAAATTTTAAATAAAAAATTTATATGAAAAAAATATCTTTTTTTAATGTTTAACAAATCAGTATACTTTTTGGGAACCCCAGGCCTCCCTACTTTTTAAAACAATATAATTATTTTGGTAATAACTAATTTTTTCCCTATATTATTAGTTAATGTTTATAGTTAATGCCACTGATTTCCATAATAATTCAAAAGTTTTGGAAATACAACTCAAAGCGTACCGTGTTTGCACTTTTTAAAAATCTATAGAAACCTTCAAAAAAAAGGGATCTTTTATTTTTAATAGTTTTTGTATATATTTGGACGAATTTTATAATCTACATGGGCAAATCGTAAAAATCGGATATTTTTACAAACTCTATTAATATTTCAGTAAAAGCCATCTTAAATTCGTAACGAAAACGACAGAAAACGCGGCTGGTCGCAAAGAAATAAAATCCCTGAATTTCGTTATCGCCAAACGAAATTTTCGCGCCAGTTGGTTCTCCTCGTATACGCCGAAAACTTTTAGTCTACGAATATTTCGCAGGCCCCAAAATTTCGCCGTCGCACCGAATTTTTGCGTCAGTGTGTGCATTCCTTTAATCTCAACTTTAAAAAGCCGTTTTAAAAATTCATATCCCGGGCCATTTGCATAATATTCACAGCACTTGCTGATAAGGGCCTATTTGTTTATAGTGCGATTAAATAAAAATTATTAATGCGACAACTTTCATCTTTCGGGAACTCAAGTATATTAATTGACTACATTTCCAAAAAATCAGCCTTAATATTGAAAATTAACAGAGCTACAAATTTTTGAAAAAGGTCTGTTTTAAGCGTTTTTTCCCGGGTTTTCTTGGTGAAGAATGGTCAGATCGAGATTTTCAAAAACCATTTTGTAGGTTTTAATTTCACCTTTCTTTTTTAATAAAGTGATATACCCTTTTTATTATATTAAAAAAAACGAAAAAAGAATTTTTTAATAAAATTGTGTCAAAAAATTACCTGAAGAAAAAATTGGTTGGATTTTTGATTTTAGTAATCTACAGGTTATTCCAAAAGTCATGGCGCAGTCAGATATCTGTTAACATTAATTACAAAAATGATCTTTTTTTAATATGGCAACAGCTAAGTATTATTTGGTTTAATTCTAAATTTCATGGCAAACTTGACAAAATGTGAAAAAGGCGCATAATTCCGTTATTTTTGGTTTCGGGATGAAATTCAGAATAACCTTTTATGTTCAGAAAAGTGATGACCATCGATCAAGGTAGAAATATTCAGAGTGTCTTATTAAAAAAAAATACATTTTTGGAAATAAATCGAAAACGCGTTGCCCAATTGTTTTTTTTTTGTTAGCCCCATGTTAATGAACGGAAAAAATGCTTCTAGTTATCTACTTTAGCCAACCTCGTATCTTTAATAGTAAAGAAGTTAGCAATAGTTCTGACTTGAGTCTGATCACTCTGTATAGGATGAAAAAATTATAATAGTCATTGTGTTAATATTCATCGATATAATTTAATTTATTCGGTTTTTCGGGAATTTTTAACCCCTAAAATTGGTACTTTTAGAAAATTTTTGAATCTTTTTCTCCCTGGTCGCTAACACATTTTTAAAAACAGCTTTTTTTTCGGTTACTTTTTGGGATAGATGTTTATGTTTTCCAAGGTTTTTTTTAATATAATTTGTAATCATCTAGGAAAGGGTTAAAATCCGTAACCTTCAATGCTTTTTTCATTGTAACTTTTTCTAGGGTTGCAATTTGAGAAATGGTTTGTGAAGTATTTAATTAATTATGAGTAGAAATTTAATTTGTCACTTGCGTTTTTTAAAACATTTTTATTTTATACGATATTTCTAATTATGAAGAGCTTTCATAATCCATTATTAAAATTGCAATTTTCCAATCTCAAAAAAGATACAATGAAAACGAGCAGATAATTATAAATATTGTTGTAAGAAAGAATTGAATCCAAAACTCTTCCTTCCAACTATAGACCTATATCTCTTCTTTCAGTTGTTTGCAAAGTAATGGAAAAATTCATTAATTCCCAAATCTTAAAGTATCTGGAAAAACATAGATCTTACATGATAGACAATATGGTTTCCCTCACGTAGATCCCATGATCTTCTTTCCTTTGTCTCACACAACTGGAACAAGTCCCTTGAGTTTCTTGGTAATCCCAGATCGTTGCTCTTGACATATCCAAAGCTCGATCAGGTCTGGCATGATGGGCTCTTAACAAACTTCCTTCTTACGGTCTTCCACCTAAGCTTTGCTCTTGGCTTTCCAGTTTCCTTTCTAATGACGTACCTATATCAGTTAGTGTAGATGGTCATTCCTCCAGTTTCTACCAAATTAATGCCGGGTGCCCCAGGGCTCAGTGCTGGCACCCACGCTGTTTCTTCTACACATTAACGATCTTCTCTCTTCCACAATCAATCCATTCATAGTTTTGCTGACGATAGTACCCTCCACTCTAGTACTCAATTTCATAAGCCACCGTGTGATTCTGATTTGGAAAAACAAGCGCAGGCCAATGCAGATATCTCTTTCACAAGACCTCAAACTTATTTTGGAGTGGGGCGCCAAAAATCTTGTTCAGTTTAATGCTTCGAAAACACAGTCATGGTTCGCTGTCGCGAAAAAGTCTGCAAATGCTCATCCCTTACATATGAGCGGCCAAGTTCTGCAGAACAAAGAGTCGTTTAATCTTGTCGGCGTTACTTTTGAGAATAACCTTAACTGGCACAAACACATTACATCCATAGCTCGGCAGCTTCAAAAAGCTTGGATTCCTCTTCCGAGCAAGAAAATATTTCTCTTCTTCCAATCTGTACACTCTGTATGTATCTCAAATTAGACCCTCTTTAGAATATTGTTCTCATGTCTGGGAATGGCGTCCCCTACAACACTCAGCATTCTGGACTCCATTCAAAGAAGAGCCGTTCGTCTTATTAATGATCCAACGCTCACAGAAAGGCTTCCTCTTTTGCCCACCGTCAGGCTGTAGGGATCTGTCGCTCATCTATAGGTATTTTTTACGGCTTCTGCTCAGAGGAATTGGCCAGTATAATTCCTTCTCTGGCAGCTCCCAACAGAGCAACAAGTAGTGCAACTTTTATGCATCCTTTTACAGTTCAGTTAGAGGCCCCGAACTTCCCGCTTTCTTCGTTCCTTCAACCCTAGAGTGTCAAGACTATGGAACCTGCTGCCCGCAGAAGTTTTTCCTTCTCCTCCCAATCTCCAAATATTTAAGTCCCGTGTGAACAAACTCCCTCACCACACTTAAGACACCCACGGACGTTAGTACTTAGGCATGAGCCGTGGACTGTCCCAAGACAAAAAAAATCAAAAATAAGAAACATCCTGTATATATTTAATTTCGTCAATACCTTATTAATTAATTTCTTATTTTAAGTATTACAAAAAATAAAAGACGGACTTACCGGTAATGTGGTCATGTAAATAAAACGCCAAATCCTCAGTTTTTTTATATTTTGCGCGTAATTTTAAAAATAGCAGGTGGTCTTCTTTTCTCCATCCATTTTCATGTCCACCACTTTGGTGTAAAAAGTCAAAAAATTGTTTCACCTCCTGAAAATAGTAACATATACACGGTGTCCCTAAATAAGTGGGCAATATTTCTAGAACTTATAGTACTTCTCAAAATATGAAAAAAAAATCCTATAAAAATGCCTCCATATGGGCAATATGATTTATGCAACTGAGATAAATACCCGTGAAGATCTTTTTCAGGAAATCACTCTAGCGGTAATTGAAGAAATAAGACGAAACTATTTTGAAATTCTTCGGGCATCGCAAAGTATAAGCCGTAGGGAAAACGGAGAATTATTTAAACACCTTTTAGAAGACTTAAAATGTTTTAATGGGTTTTAACGTAAATAATATTATTTTTAATTAAACAAAATGTGTTAGAAATGTTATGAACCATGTTTTATAATTATGATAAATAACAAAAAATATTTGTCAATTCAATGGATAAAATAAAATAAATAAAGTATATTAAAGTTGTCCCATTCTAATCATATTTACATTTGATAAACATAAACAAATCATATTATTTACATTTGATAAACCAAACTAACCACAACAGTTTATCTTACTTTGCATTGTCCAGAATTTTTACTTTTTATTTTAGCCGGAACGAACTCATAATTCATGTTAATATTCAGATTTTCGCTCCATTCTGCGACTTTTCCATTATAATAAAGATTTAATTCATCATTTAAGTCATCCTCAGTTTTGCTAGTTTTTAAGTTCTTTTCTTGAGGCTATTTTAGTATTAAATATGTTTTCTTGAATTTCCACCATTTCTTCTCTAAGTTTGTTGAAATCTAAAAATTGTTATTACGAAACAAAATTACAGACAAATTATTGCACAAAGTACCTTTAATTTCTCCTATTTTATTGTTTTTAAGTAAATCCAGTTTTAAATGTAAGGATTTAGCTATATTTTGAATGCCTTTTTGAAGAATAGATTCTTCTGGAGTCCTACAATTAAAAAAACTTAAGCTTATAATATCATTATTATGGCTTCTTTATTTAAATGGTCTTAATATCCTTGCACCTTTATTTTATACCTAGATTTTCCATATCATGATAAAGTTCAAAAATGTCTGCACAAGATATTGATTTTCTTCAAATCTGCAAAAATATTTCTTATTCCCTTCTCTAACGTATTTTCAATGCATTTTAATTTGTTTAATTCAGAATTATTTATAACATTCATTATGCATTTGTTAATTCACCAGAAAAGGTAGATTCTCTTTGTAATATCGATCAAACTTGTTACTAAGTTTCGTAACTGAATGGTTGACATATGTCAGCTATGGTGCAGGTGCCAGAATATATAATTCAAGGAAAAAGCGCGGTTAATTTAAAGTTACATTTATTGGGTTGCCTATTTTAGCGGAAACGGAATAATGAACAAAAAATTTGGGACATGCGCCATTTTGTCCAAGTGACGGAGTTGCAAACCTAACGCCATTTTGTTTTTAAGTACACGTCACGTTGCAAACGTGCCTCCGCTGAAATTAAAATTTTCTACCATAATTAAAGAAAAAATAGTAACAACTGAATAAAAATGGTTTCATCAAGACACAGAGACCGTTCCAGGGATCGAGATAGGGACAGGGATCGTGATAGGGACAGAAGACATCGTTCTAGAGATCGAGACCGAGACCGCGATCGAGATCGAGATCGTGATAGGGACCGAGATCGTGATCGTGATAGGCACAGAGATAGAGATCGCGGCAGGTTTGTATTATTTATTTAACGATCATTAATATACAAAGCTTTGATTACCTTTTTTTACAATTTAAAGTTAAGTTCTTGGTAGTTTAGCATTCTCAAAATATCCTGATTTTTTTCTATCTATTTAGGTCTCGAGATCGTTACAGGGATCGTAGCCGCAGCAGAAGTCCATCTAGAAAACGAGAAAGGACTCCAGAAGAGCCAGACGGCGAAAAACTAATTCAGGAAAATTAAGCTACTCTGGCTGCATCCAGAAACTATGCTAATTTGTTGCAGCAGGCCCAAGGGATAATTCCAATCATTCTACTGGTAAGGACTAAGTATAAGTTTAGCTTTTAATGATAGTAATAATAATATCTGATTATAAAAAAAAAATTAATTAAGTATATCAATTTTCAAGGTCCTCGAAACATCAGTCGAAAGTATGGTAAAATTTTACTTTACGGACACCACGCCGATTTTCATTAATTTTTGCATACAGGGGTTTTTTGGGGTGCTGATCACGAATCTAATCAATTTTTTTCCGGCAACCTCCGGTTTTTGAGTTATGAGGCCTCCAATTGAACTAACCTCAAAATTCTCCCTTCTTGAAACTGATTACCAACAAATGGGAACATACACTGATTAGGCACTTATATATTGAACAAATACACTAAAATTTACAATAATTTATTGTCTATTTTGAGTAAAAATTATCTCAAATGATTCCATTTTTCTGTACGTTGTAAGAAGATTTATGATGTATAACTGGTTGCCTGATTCATAATTAGGTTGTCAAAATATAAAAAACTTAATTTATTTGAAGTGTTTTTTACTAAAAATATGCGATAAACTTTTGTAAATTTTAGTGTGTTCATTTAATAAATAAGTACCCAATTAGGGTATGTTCCATTTTGATGTTAATCAGTTTCAAGAAGGAGGAATTTTTGGAAAAATGTCCATTTTCAGGTTAGTCCACTTTGAGGCCTATGCATTTGTAACCAAGATTAACCTTTTGGATCAGTTGATTTTGTTTTCTATCATTCTAGAATGAAAAAGGTTCAATTTTAGTAGTGTCTCGAAAAAAGTTAATTTTTTTAAGGTCATTTAAACTCTTTTGTCATCTAATTGTAGGTACTTAAAATTTTGACAATCAATAAAACAATACTAAAAATACTAGACAGAATTTTTGTACAATATTTGGCAAAAATTCAAATAACTGCTTTTTTTTACCAAATAAATGGAGCATTATGGAGCTATTACATTCTTTTAAATTGGCCTAGGATTTGCAATGTTGCCACAATTTACATATATCTTAGATTTTTGGATATAACAATATGGTCCCTATGTTATGCTGTAGGATAATTTTTCCTCAACCACCTTATCTATCCTATACTTATTTTAAAAAATTCCGAAAAATTTATTACAATATTTTAATTCTGACATTTCTTGTTACAGTACATTCCACAATAATTCGTTGATTTCTCATTTTACCTGCTACTGTTAGTTGTAAAACTTATTTATTATTGTACCTACTTTTTGGTATATTATTTAGGTTAAAGGCAAATTGCAGGTGTTCAATATAAAGCAGTCTTTTTATCTTAGTTCATCAATCGTTTGGAATTTGTCAAGGTATTTTCATGTGTTATTGAGCATTCAAAATTGCTAACCTAAACTATTGATATTAGTAGGTAATCAGGACCTGTACCCTTTCAAAAGGTGCGGTGCCTACACAATAGATTTGTCAAGCAACTTATTTATGGCTGGGTTTTCCACTGAGGGTTGCCATTTAAATTTTATTGCAGTCGAGAAATCAATGAATTATTGTGGAATGTACATACAATAAACCATAATTTTAAATAAGCTTATTTTATTATTTATAACTTCTGGAGAAGCTGATCATCTTCACAATTAAAAATAACTTTTTGTGTTTTTATTTAGTTATCTTTTAAAAAACATAATGAAGATATTCTAAATAAAGGGGGTTTTTATTATAATGCGGCATCATCCAACAAATACTGAACAGGGCAACCTTTGTGGCCTTCCTTATGTTTAAAAAAAAATGTAAAATGGCCATCTTGTGTATTTTTTTCTGTAGAATTTGAAAGAATATGTAAGATTTCAGTATGTTTTGTTTGGGGTTAGGTTTAATGGTTTAGGTTTAAAAGTGAGTGGACTTTTTACAACCCCAACGGGACCCCTCGGTCTATTGTGGCTCACACCTATTTATATTTCTCCCAATAGGATCAGACTTCCCGATCCATATCAATGTAAGAGAGTTCTTATATCCCCCCTTACTTGTGCTGCTATCGGACACGAGCACAATATGTGTTCTGATGTCCCTTTCTCCTGGAAAGCATGACAAGCAGTCGATTAGATGCGTCATGCCTTCCTCTCCCGGTATAGTGACGTGGGTAGCTACCAGTCCTTGTACAGGAATCAGATGTTTCTTCTGAGGCCTTATCTCCGGCCTTTCCCTATGAAAATGGTTTTATCCGTTTTCTGTGTAAAGGCAGGGAACCTTTTTTCCTATAAAAACTGTCCTGTCCGCCTTCTGTTTGGATTCGGGGATCCCTTCCTAAGCACCTTTATGTTCGGGATGAATTAGTCCTTCTCTGTGAAACAGGCGCCTGTGACTTCAGGGGCATCTTTCGAAACGTATTCACCCGTTTCGGTTGGCGCACGTTTGTCTGCTTGTGACTTTGGGTGGCACCTTTCAAAATGGATTTATCCGTTTCGGTCAGCGCACATTTGTCACTCTTTTCCTGTGAAAGCGGTTCTGTCCGTTTTTTATTTGGAGCTAGGGAAGTAATAATCCCGGCAGGGCCCCGCATTACGTGAGTAAGGCCAGATATGCTAACACTTGATGCTAACCTGTTTGCGTCTTATATTAGCTGAATCCCGTTCCATACGCTACAACTGGAGTTGCCGATAACCGGCATGTTAAGATCCTACTGGGCCCAACCACGACATCGACAGCAACCAGCAGCGGTCGGTTGTTTGGGGTTACTACTGATTACATTTTTGAAAAAATGGACCATCTTGGTCAGGTCCGGTGAGGTGTAGCACAAACGGCCTGCTCAGCACTATTGACCCTATGATTGCAGATCATGCAACAAAAAACAAAAATAAAAAAAAAAACTAATCTTCGTTTTGTTGAATGCTTGGAATTCAATTCTAGGAAATATAGGAAGAAAACCACCAATTGGCCCTGTTCAGTCCTTATTGGTTGACTTTTGACCATCAGCCCATCAAATTAAAAGTGACCATTCTATGCCCATTTTAAATAGTCAATATTGACTATACAATCTCATTTCTTTGGTTGTCTGCGGTTAGTTCTGGTTAGAACTAAAAAATAGACTTAGAAAAGTAACAAATGACCATCATGTAATTTATACTCTGTATGCTATACAGGGTGTAATTTAATTGATGGCCAAAAATGCAGGATGTGATTTTCAACTCATTTAAGACTAAAAGTCCATATAACCATATACTCAAAGACTTTTTTGAGATACAGTTGTTAAAATTTTAAGAAAAAAAAATTTTTTTATTGTAATTTCATACCATTTAAAAATTTTATGAAAAATGGTGTAAGTTTATGCATTAAAGAGCATTTTTTCACCTAAGAAACATTTTTTTATTTCCAACAGTGGATCCATTACTGGACTCTTGATAGATATTTTTGAAGGAAAAAGTAGTACGCCACTGCTTTCTCTTAAAACAAAAATTATTTTGGTGTCCCGGTCAATTTAAAACAAATTTGGATATTGACTTTTTGTACGACTCACCGTTTACCATTAAAAAATAAAATTGACTTATTTGCATCTCATTGGACCAATTACGAGAAAAAACGATTTATGTAACTTTGAACAATAATTTATTTAATAAGATAACTTTTAACTGTTGGAAATAAAAAAATGTTTCATAGGTCAAAAAATTCTTTAATGCATAAACGCCGTACACAATTTTCATAAAAATTTTTAAAATGGTATAGAAAATTACAATAAAAATTTTTTTTTTAAAGTAACACCCTGATCTCAAAAATGAGCTCCTCCATATGTGCATATGGACTTTAGTCTTAAAATGAGTTGAAAATCATCTCACATTTTAGCCATCAATCATTATCCTGTATAAACCAAACGAAATTTGATGAAAAAAAAAATATGGCGGAAAATTATCGGCATACATGTAGGTCTGTCTGTCGACCTAAGGTCCAAGCTCAACCTTGGTTTTTGTTAAAAAATAGTACGTTTGAAACAATCTTACTATGCTAAAGTAAAGTTTTCGAAAAGTTATTTATCACATACAAATTAATTAGATGGCACACCGAGTATAATTGTAATCAGATGGCTTTTTTACACTTTCAAGTCAATAAATGATCAGTGCATAGTCAAAATTCAGTGTATAAAGGGCATACTGGGTATGATTGGTCAGTCTTTTCTTCGATGGCCTGCAGTCGATCTGTACCTGAAGCTGGATTCAGTACACTAAAATTCTTTTAGTCATGCTGAATTGTATGATAAACAAAGTAGATAAAATTGCATTAAAAGGATGTAAACAAAAACTTCTATATTTCTGTAGTACACAGAATTCAGCATGTTAAAGGTTCTCTGTGAATTTCATATCACATATAAGTAACCCCATATATACATTCCATTAGAAAAAAATTAGTATTATCTTTATTGAGGTATTTTCTTTTTAATTTAAATAAAGTATGCAGTAATGGTTAAAATTCAGGGTTGAAAATTATTTTACAAAATATTTATTACAATTTGTTTTTGTTTGGGGTTTTGGCAATGTTGCAGGTTGCAATTGATTGTAACTGGACACTCAGTTGCAGAAAACTGCAACCATTGCATCTTTTCTAAAGTGCACTACTGCATACTTTACCTTAACTAAAGCTTGAGTTTAACTTTGCAGTAATGGGCTTATGGAAAGGAGGTGCAGTGATGCAATTTTCAACAATGTCACACAATCAAATCTATGAGACCGGCAACTTTGCTCCGAAAGAACAAGAGAACTTTGTGCCTCACTCAGGTGACGATGATGGTGAGTGTTCATTTGGGTCGAAGAAGATATGTTGTTATGTTTAATTGGGTTTTGTTTAGGTGATCATTTATTTAAAAGTATATTTTTGAAACAACCTATTCCTAAAATTTAAATGGGATACCCATTATGGTACTGGAAATACGATATTAACAAAAGAAAAAAAATCGTGAAAAAAATATGCTTTTTGTGCACCACTAAAAACTTGGTCACTAATTTGACAAATGGCGTGGCGCTGGAAATTTTTCTTGTAAGTTAAAGCACCGGCATAGCAAATTTTTTATGTACAGGGTGGCGCCTTTATAGAGCAAATCTGATGGCACGTTTTCGAGTTCGATTTTTGAAACAACTGCGGTCTCGGAGATACAGGGCGTTTTTTAAATTTTGACGCTCGGCGGCCATATGAAGCGCGACATTACGTCTATTTGATCAATACAATTAGCCATACGCGACTTACTAGAAAATCAACGCTCAATCATAGATTTATTGACAAAAGCAACTTATTTTAGTTACTCCTCTTGGGCTTGTGATAGACTAAAGAATATTCAAAGGAACTACGAAAAAATCTTAAGTTCAAGATGGAACTCAAGTTTTTATATGTTGGAACGCTGAAATCGTCCAAATTTAAAAAACATTCTGTAGGATCTAGACGAATCAAGTTAGCCGCTGTTTCGAAAATCAGACTTGAGAATTGCCATCGATTTGTCATCTTTTGGTTTTCCCAATACTGTGAAAATCGGAAAGTCAAAAATATGTTTGTTGTATTGTTGGATCACCCTGTTCATGTTAATAATAACAAGGAAAGTCAAAAATATGTTTGTTGTATTGTTGGATCACCCTGTACTATGTTAATAATAACAAAATAATTTATTAGTGGCACAGTTTTAATAATGGTCACCTAAATAGCTAAGGTTATAATGTTTCTCAAATTTGTGATGCACATGTTGGGATCTCACTTAATATAAATCAAGAATGAGGAATGTCTTACATTTTTGGATGACAATTATATTATAATTATATTGGAATACCCAATTAGTGTAATAATTTTTTCAGGCTAAATTTTTATATTTTATACATTTTTGCTAAGAAAAATAAAGATTTTTTTAAGTGATATCAAATTTCTTAACACTTCCATTTAAACCTTCTTACTAATTTGTGTCATCCTATAGTAAAGAATATAAAACCTGTCAACAAGAAAATTTTATGCACACTTAAGGTATTACAAGTAACTAAGAGAACCAATTTTTTTATTATTTTTTTTGCATTTTTCATCTGCTAAAAAAAATGTCATTGCTTTTATCACTATGGAGCACTGTTTTTGTTTTATTCATTTTTAGTATAATAATGATAGTCATTAGCACAAATCTTCGAACCAAATGATAATTTATTGAATCCTTAAATATGTAATTATCGAACGATCCGGCAACATCGCAGATCATCTTTTAATATGCCAAAATCAGACATTTTTAAAATTTTTGCATCTGTTTAATTTTCCCATATTTTAGCTAATTTTCAAAAAAAAATTGAGGTTGTTACATATTTTTTGGTTCAGTAACTTACCCATTTGAGAAATTTTTCATGCAACTCAGTGTTTTGAAGGACCTAATAAGCACCATCTGAACACATTGTCAACTGTGGTATTTAATTGGCAATCACAATTGTTTTGGGTAAAACATAAGAGCTGTGTTACACATACAAGAATTATTCCGCCATTTAACTATAATAATTATCTTGTGTTTTACACTTTTAATGATTTTAACCAAATTTTTTGTTACAAAAGAATTTATCATGTTCTTTTTTTCTTCCTGCTTAATTGTAGGGGATTGGTTTAAAATTTATAACTTTTTTGTTTGTGCAAGGTTGTAAAAATTTCCTTGAAAAATGATTCTGATATATAAAAAAATTAGTTTTCTTTCATTCAAAAATTAAAAAAGTTTTATTAGGGGAAACCTTATTTTATTCATATATAAACATTTTGATTCATATGACTTTAACTTTTTTGCTTTTCTAGATTATATTAGTCAAACATTTGCCATAAAAAGTTTGTACAAATGCTTTATAAACATTCTGCATATACAAGGTGGCTCAATAGTGTGACAAAGCTCGATATCTCCAAAACCCTTCATGGTGGTGAAAATCGAAAAAAGGGCGTAAAATGTGAAATTATTTTCTATTCCAGAGTTTTCCAAAAAATCCTCTGCCACCTAAGAAAACTCTTTTATTTTTAGCTTTTAACCTAATTATGGCAAAAAATCAATTTAAAGAAATCTTTATCCTGTATATTATGCTGGAAATTAGTGATCTGTCATATAGAAACAATGTCGACGTAGATGGTTTTTAAATATCATTTTCGGTTTTAACAAAAATGGCATTGTTTTGATTTCTCCGCCTAAACCGGAAGTGATATTTAAAATCCATTTATATAAAAAGTATTTCTTTATGACATGACAAAACTATTTTTTATTAATTCATCACTTTTACATATTTATCTTAGTTTTAAAAAGCAATCCAATGCTGCCACTTCTTAAAGTGTAAAACAAAAATAATGTATTTCTATATTTTGGAAATTTTTGATCCAGCCTGTAAGTGGCATCACTAGATCGTTAGTTTAAAAAATTATTAGGAATACGGAAGTAATTTTCAGCTTCTATAACTTTTATACCGCTAGTTATTCTCTGTCGTGAACGGTTTCGGAGATATCGAACTTTGTCGGACCTGTATAAAAGAACAAAGTGATCGATTTAATTATTATTTTATTAAAGAAACCTGTTACTCATTAAATAATCGCCTTTTTTGGCAATATGAAAATTGCATATTATAATATTAAAAAAAGTCGCAGAAGTGCAAGAGTCTTGGTGGTCGGTCTTGGTCTTGGTCCTGCATACCCCGGTCTTGGTCTCTTTCTTGCTCTTGCTGCAAGACCAAGACCGGTCTTTCTCATCACTAAGATTAATTTTCAAGGGCGGTAATGGTGGTTGAGACTAAAAACAGTCTTAAGTTAATTAAATAGGTGCCTTTCATGTTGATTTACTTTGACAATTTCATATTCAGAACAAATCAGTTATTAAAAACATAAAACTATATACTTAATAATTTTAAGAAGAAAGTCTTAAAACAAATAAGATTTATCTAACTTATGTTGAACCTTGATGCTTTCACTATTAAATTAGAAGAGCTAATGGCGTACATTAGCTCTTCTAATTTAATAATTTCCTGTTCTTCACATCCAATTTCTTGTTCATCCTAATATTTTTCTCTTATTTTCTATAACAAGAAAACTAAAAAATAACTAAGTATTACCACCAAATTTGAAAATGTTATTTCTGAGGTCAACATGTTCTGTTGTTACTAAAAATGAATGTAAAACCCTTTTTATTAAAATATTGCAAAAAAAGAGGCTTAAGAAATGAACCAATAATTCAGGTGTCCCAAAAGGAAAATGTTATTTTTATTTTGTATCATCGTGATTTCAATTCAAATTGTTTTCTTAAATATATAAGTAGTTAAATTTTACAGGAAAAAAATTTACATAATTGCTATTTCACATTTTTTTAAATACTAGGAAACCCTCAAATATTTTAATGGTAATTTTCGCCATAAATTTGACTAAAAGTCTCGTATGTGTAACACAGCCATAACATTGGATCATTATTAGTTTTTTAAAAAATATTTAGGCGAATTATTCGTTTTAATAATAATTTTCTTATAGGAAGTCAAGACTCCGACTCGGCTGAAGCAAGGAGGCGTAGAAGACGCTCCCGCTGGGGCGGAAATGAACACGAGAAAATATTTATTCCTGGAATGCCGACAATTTTGCCTCCCAATTTGAACAAGGACCAGGAACAAGCCTATCTGTGTAAGTATCTCTTTTTTATGTTTTTGTATTTCGAAACTAGATTTAAATTATTTTATTGTTACATATTTATATGCTCTGGACTATTATAGGCTATAATTGATATTTCTATAAATAAATTCTAATGTTGTTTAATAATATTTTTTATGGTTGCAAATGTATAGCCTATGATGGTCAGTTATTTCTGATTTGTAATTTTTCATTTGTAGGTAAGTATTTCTATTTATCAATAAAAGTATACAATCTTTTTAGCATATTGAATAATTAAAATTTGTTGTTTATTCTATATTTAAATGTAAGTACTATTTTTTTTTTTAATTTGTAACATTTTGGTAATAGCTGGTAACAGATGACATTAGCTGACTTTTTTTAATTTTACATACCAACAGAACTGAACTCAGATTAAAAAAACAACATTCAGATGCTGATGTTTATGTTTTTACTTTTTACGACAATTTAAATCGATCTGTATAATTGTTTTGTTACATGAATATTTGCAATAGTCACATTACACAGATCAAATTACTTCTGAAACAGGCCAAATTCTTTTTTTTTTTTTTTTGTTAAACCCGAATGAAATTAAAGTATTTCGTAAATTTCAATATTGAGTGCGAATTTTGGTAGGTACTAAAGTCAAATCCACTCGTCTATCGATACGAAATTTCAAGGAAAAATCATTGCCCCTTTTTGTTATCGATTCAAGATGTCCGTTGTAATATGTGTAACCACTGTGTTAAGCCCAGTTTTACACATCTCTTTTGCTTTGATTTCGCAGTAGCCGCCCTATGCAGACGGTGATCGATAGGGTGTCATATGAATAGGATGAATCAGCTGTATATTGGTTTTTAATCTGAGGTATAGGTTGTTTCTTTTATTACATAAAATTTAATGACTATACTGTGTTATGGAATTGATTTAGTATATTTAAACAGGAAAATCTATGTTATGAAAGCAGGTTGTAGAAACACATCTTTAGGTAGTTGTCTTTATGTATAAGCAATGTTCGCCTTAAAAGTTTTGGAAAAAAGTAGGTAATATAGTGTGCGTCACTGGTGGATATACAAAATTCTGTTGATGGTTATTTTTTTATTTTACAATGACCTTAAGCAGTGACTAATTTAAATACCTATTAGTTTGATCTACTGTAACATAATTAGGCGTTGTAAGCTTTTACAATGATTAACCCATGTAAACGTGAGTTGAAAAATAGGAAAAAGTCTTTTCTTACTATTTAGGGACAGACACCTTTAGACATAGCACTGGTCAGCTAGTGAAGAGCACAACCTAAGCATTTACCACTAAACAGTATTAAAATGACATAATATATTATTAAAGCAACTACATACACTTTATTATGCATTTTCTTTATTTATATAAAAGTGCCATTCGGATCAAATGTTTTGAATTGGGTATATGCACGTTTTTTGAAAAACCTATAAAATGATTGCATATATGCATATAAATCATATAGTAACCCCAAAAAAAATTATAAAATATATTTTAAGCAAAAACTGTCCTTTAAATTCAAACGCCAAGAATTGGCGCCAAAACAAGCTTTCCGAAGGTCACTGCTGTCTAACGTCACAGCGCATATAAACAGTAAAGCGTTATTCGTGTTTCTAATAAATTGTCACCTTTTAAGCGAGTTTTAATTTTATTACATTATTTACGTGGCTACAGTCGGAAAATTTAGGTTGCTGTTAATATCAAGAAACATTCACAGCTGTTTAAATGAATAATATGTACGAATCACAAAATAAATAGTGTTTTGTGCCCCTTTGCACGAGCACATTTGTGAGTACACCAAACAAAATTTTTGTATGTGTGCCTCGTTACAGCAGCAAGATGTGATATTGCAAAATCAAAAAGTTAATTTTTCTGTTGTGAAGACTCCTTTAATGTAAGCTAGAAATAGGGTTATAATTAACAAATACATAAATACCTACATGAATATATTTTTTCTTATTTGGTTTAAACATCAAGTATTGTAAAAAGATGTTTTATTTTATTTACCACACAAGATAAATACTTACAATGCTGCTTTTGCACCTCTGATTTCTGCTGAATTAAAACGTTCGTCATTTTTAATGTAATTCATCACCATAAACATATCCACAGGGGGTAAATTGTTTGTGGAAGCCTCGACAAATCATTCGTTAGGCATAATAAATAAAAAACACTTTATTTAGCCACGCAAAATAAAACAAAATACTAGTTATGTCGAGATTTACCGCGGCACAACTGGAAACAGACAAAATCGGTACATAAACAATCTGTATTTATATGCGATGTGACGTCACGAGTCATTTTTCAGTCCCTTTAAACTTCTCTGTTTTACCATGTTTTCATACCTGAAATATTCGGTACTGACTTTTTTATTTGGACTTGTGGGATTATAAAATTGACCTGGGGACTATTCCCTAGGAATTTATGTTTTTTGCTTTGTTTAAAATATATGGATTATACCTAATTAAGAACGGGCGTATTGGAAAATTTTTGTTTTTAAGATAAGAAGTATATCTGATCATTTATGGTATTACCTAAAAATGTTTAGTTTTTTGAGTTTTATAGTTTTTATTTCTATAAAACCAATATTTCCAAATATATATTTTTGAAAATATTTTATCACTAAAGGTAACTGGTCAGTAATGGCTCATGGGCCGATTCAGCTGCAGCAGGGAAAAAGCAAATATTTTTTACGGTACCCATTAAGCTACCTGTTTCAATCTATTAAATCATTTCCGTAGTATAAAAAAATGGGAAAATTACATGTTTCTACATTCTGGTATTTTCCCGGTTTTCAGTATCTATTGACAAAGCAAAAAATCTCCGCGGTTTGAACCGCGTACCTCATACCTTTGTAATTGTTTTAGAACTATTATTAATAAAAAAACAGTAGTTGACGCAAACTATATATTTTAAAACTATTTTTTTACAGATACACTACAAACCATTAACTTGTTAAATTTACATTTTTTTATATTTTTTCATAATATATTTTTTCTAACAAAGGGGCACGTGCCCTTGCTAACCCGTTTCATTTCAGTGCAACTCCAGATTGAAGAAGTCAGCCGAAAACTGCGATCCGGGGACCTGGGAATACCGGCCAATCCTGAAGAAAGGTTTGTCATACTCCATCTAACAAAGTCCTCTTCTTTCTGGGGACAAGTGGTAACTCTAAAGAAGTTGCACATGGTGGTGGCACATCTTTAAAATGGTGTCCATCCTTTTTTAGGGACGACGGATTCAGCGGGAAAGAATTCAAGAATCTGACATTGTGGTTTGACAACACAAGTTTATTTTTGATAATAATCCCACACTTTATTTTGTTTCTCTTTTTTTTTTTTTTGTTAAGTATTTGGGTAATTTAAAGGAAAAATTAAAATTATTAGAATCGAATAACGCTCATCCAAACAGTAACACGCAAATATTAGTGAATAATAATAAAATGCCTAGATAGTATACAGGGTGTAAAAAGTATGATGATCACGATTTTAATGGGCGATAGTGGAGCTCAAAACAAGTCAAAAAGTTTATGTGACATGTGTCAAAACTTGACAGATTTTTGTCTAAACGATATCAAAGTTACAAACTTTGAAAGCACTTATTTCTGAAAACCTTAACAATTGGAAATTTTCGTCTTAATCGCTTATCAGTAGATCCATTTGCTAATAAAAAACCAAGTTTAAAATGTTTCAATCTACAAAAAAATCCCCCAGTTAAAAATTTAAAACACAATTGACAACAGCGCTAGCTAGAAGCCTTGTACATTGTGCTTACCACCGCGATATTTATGCCTGTCATTAAATCAGGAAAATATGCCGATATGGTATAAATTTACAACAACCGTAGTGCAGGTGTACCAAAGAGTTTTGAAAAAAAGTGTAAATATGTAAAACCTAGCAAAAAACGTTCGACGTTCGACTCGCCGCGATGAAGCGGACGCGGTGTTGCCATATTTCGAAAACAATTGACTTTTGACCCAAGTGGTTTTTGGCTTTTTTGACTTGTTTTAAGCGCCACTATCGCCCATTAAAATCGTGAGCATCATATTTTTTACACCCTGTGTATTGATTTTTTTAAACATTTACGGCCGAGTGATGATCGCATTGTTAAATTTAGCAATGGACTTAGCAATTGTTAAAAGTTAACAACGGTTTAGAATGTTTAACGAAACGTCATTGTCAGTGTTATTCAATGATTTTAGTAGGCAACCTGTCAAAATCTGACATTTTGTTAAACATTCTAAACCATTGTTAACTTTTAACAATTGCTAAGTCCATTGCTAAATTTAACAACGCGATCATCACTCGGTCGTTAGAGTAAGTAATAAAACACTTTTTATGTAAGCGAATACAAACACTGTGGCACCAAACTAAAGTTTCTTTATTTCCTAGTTTTTGAGATAAAGCTGTTAGCAGTTTTGTACAACATATAGTAAAATGTTGAAACTTCTTTAAAATGTTTTTTTCAAATCTTATGTTACTGTTACAGGTCCACTTTTTTCCTTTTAGTAATCCAATAATATCTCTCTAAGTTGGGTGACTAATTTTTGGGGATAATTTTTTGATAATAAAGTCGAAATGGTCTGAAGTGTTAGCTATTTTCCATCAAAATTATTGTCAATCCTTGGTTTCCACCACCTTACAGTAGATTAACTTTATTCTCTTGTCAGAATGTTTTAAATAATGTTTTTATTTTTTCTCATATACACTCCTGGACATAAAAAACCGGACAAAGAAAATTTTGTTCAAATTCAATTTTAAATAACTTAATCAGTTTTTTATCGATTTTAAATCATTTTGTGTCAAGTTGTAGGCACTATCATCCTGATTCTCATTTAATACCGGTCTTGCAAAAGTTTCAAATAGGCTTGGTGTTATACAAGGTAGAACCAAGAAGTGTATTTTGCCCTAAAGTTCAAAACAAAAAATTTAATGACATATAGATAAATCTTTGTAGGACATAAGCTACATCTTTTCTTAACATTCCACTTTTTTATTCATTTCCATATCTTTATTCTTAAAGAAAACAGAAATTTTTAAAGAAAAATATGCAATTTACAACAGAATCTTTAATTTACGGAAAAAATACTCAATTTACAACAGTAACAAACCCTAAAAACATAACAGATAAATAAACATTAATATTGTGTCTTACCCCCTCGTGCTCTAATAACTGCTGCCATGCGACGTGGTAAGCTTTGAACACAATGGGCAATCGCCCTTTGCGAAATGTTACCCTACTCTTCAAGAAGAGCTATTCGAAGATCTGGAATGGTTTCTGGTTGTTGGTTACGAACAAGCCTCCCCAACATGTCCCACGCATGCTCGATCGGATTTAGATCAGGGCTTCGTGGAGGCCAATCTAATTGTTAAATGTCCATTTCATCCAGATAACTCTTGCGACATGAGGCCTAGCATTATCGTTTATCAAACAAAAATTATCACCAACAAATGAAGCAAAAGGAATGACGTGGTCGGATAAACATTCTTCGATATAACGGTTGGCAGTTAAAGCGCCATTTTCAATTAAAACAAAGTCTGTACGGGCTTCTATTGAAATTCCAGCCCATACCATGACACTACCACTTTCAAAAGGTATTATTGGAGATATACAACAATCCGCAATTCGTTCACCTTGTCTTCTCCATACACGCTGACGTCCATCCGGCGAACGCAAACAAAAACGCGATTCGTCTGTGAATTACACACATCCCCACTCTTGGTCATTAAAGTCTTTATGATCACGGGCAAAAGCTAATCGTTGAGCACGATGGGCTGCAGATAAAGCTGGACAAGCTGCTGGTCTTCTTAAAATCAATCCCTGTTCACGTAATCTACGGCGGACTGTTCGTCCAGACACTCTTGTGCCACGTACGTATTAAATGAGAATCAGGATGATAGTCCCTACAAATTGACAAAAAATTATTAAAATCAATAAAAAACTAACAAAGTTATTTAAGATTGAATTTGAAAAAAAAATTCTTTGTCCGGTTTTTTATGTCCAGGAGTGTATTTAAAAAAAAACATTTGTTAGAAAATGTATACCCAGTTTGCATGTACACATGTACAGACACCTGCTTTGTTTCATAACAAAAACGAATTCTCTAGTTTTAAACACTTCATCGTTTTTCATACGTCTTTTCAAAATAAAAAAGTCAAATTTAATGATGGAATTTTAAAAAATGGGTTAATTACATTTTAAGGGAGGGAATAACTTACAAAGAAGGTTTTTATAGTTGGTCATTATAAATTTCTTGTAATAATTTTCTTTAGTGAGTCATTGGAATCTTTAGGGAAATAATAAATTACCTAAAATATTGGCGAGTGGGTTACCTTTTTCAAGATATATAAAAATAAATTTAAAAATATAAATTAATTAATAACTCAAATTATGTTTTTTTTTTTAAATTTTGCTTTAAAAACCTTTGATATTCCGATGTTTTTATATGACGTGATCAAAATTAATTTAAATCGATAATTTATAATAATACAAAGTAAGTATTTTTTATTTAAAAAATAAAATTTTACTGTAAATATATTTAATTTCCTTGTTTAATCTTTACATAATTATAATTACAAATAAAAAAATACTATCTAAATAGTATTCAAATAAATCTTACTTCTTAATTAATAACCATTTTATTTATATTTCGATCTAATCAAAGCATCTATTTCAGAGAATATCCAAAAGAAAATCATTTAGTTCTAGCTGAAATTATTAATTGAGCTCTTTTCTAGATCAGCAATATTTACGTTTGCTAATGAAATAATTATTTTTCAGCCTAATTAATAACTCTTAAATTCATTTTCAGGCGATAATTAATGAAAATATTTATTTTCAGCAGAATAATAATGAATTTTAGTTTTACAGCTAATAACTAATAATTAATTTTTCTTTAGGGAACAGATCTACTGGATTAATATTTCAAAATTAGTTTTAGGAGATAGTTTATTTTCGCTTATGTTTAGTTTTAGGTTTAGTCAATGCTTTTTGTCGTAAAGTCGTAGAAAAAATAGCTAAAATGTATTTTTAATGATATCGGCATTCAACAACTCTTGTACAGAGTAAACTAACGAGGACTGATGGATTTTCCTTGTAGGATCCTGAAGAACCGTTATGAAATCGATTTGAAATAAAAGAGATGCGACGTAAAGTTAAGACTTTCTTAATAGGACATGGTTCGTTTTTAAAATCGTTCCACTTTTTTTATACGTTTTAATAAAAACGATTTTATAATAATTTTTGGTACCAGCATTATTAATTTAAATAGTTTCTTCTTCCTGGAAGCCGTCTTTCACTACCGGAGGCAGCGCAGCCTGTTGGGCTTTTTGTGCCTAATCTCCCATTGTCTTTTATATCAATCCTCCCATTAGTCTTGTTCCTTCTACAAGTCTGTATAATCCCGAGACTGGTTAGTTGATATATTCCTACATTTTCGGTTGCCCAAATAATGTCTGTCTTTTGTGATTTAACGCTTCACATTCACACAGTATGTGGTAGGCTGTTTCTTCCCCCTCGTCGCACAATCTGACTTGGGTCCCCACTGTATGAGCCTATCTTGTGTAGGTGTCCTCTTAGGTTATCGTGCCCTGTTAGCAACCCTACTGTTATGCAGAAGTCTTTTCCTACTTTGTCTTAGTAGTTCTGCCTTCGTTCTTTTGGATGGGCCCCTTATGAAGCTTTTTCCATGTCTTACTCTACTGAGGTTTTCCCAGTATTCCTCGTGTTTGTTTCGGATACACTCCCTGGTTTGCCCTCGTGCTGTGGTTTTGGTCCGGAGTTTCGTTCTCCCAGGACTTCCAGTTCGTTTTGGCATTCCCATGTCAGCTTGGACGTTACCTTGGGGTTTACTAGTGTCCCTAGTGACGCCTTGCTGTCTGTTATTATGCAGATCCGCTTGTTTTTTTAAGCCCTCCTGTTATTTGTTTTTGCACAGTGCAAAATACAGTATTGGGTGTTCCTAGTAAAATGGAGAATTGTGAATTCCTAATTTTTAAATAGAAAAGGCTTCAAAAAATATGAGCGATAGATCATTCTACTTGGAATGCAAATCTGAGAGAGTCGTTTTGAGGATTTTTTCTGCTAATAAAAATTGCAATTGTTATTAACAAAAAACGAAATAAAAACCATTCCAGAAATAAACGCTAGACTTTGACGAATGTTCAACTTTGTCATATCTCTTTTGTTTTATTTCAGATCATTTTCTTAAGTTATTTTTAGATTTGTTAGGAAAAAATACACAAGATGGCTATTTCACAAGTGTTTTAATACGAGGAAAAACACATATTGTATGAGTTCTCCGCAAACCAAAAAAAAAACAGTTCAATTTTTAAAAAAAGTCTTAAACTAAAAATAACATTTTTTATCACCCACTCTTCGTAATTATTTAAATAATTATTAATTTTTTAAAAGAATAGTGTTTTGCCTTTAATTAACATTGCGGCCAGTCAATTAGTCCTGTATCGCCTTTTTTTGAAAAATCCCAACGTTAAATATATCATTTATTAGAAATATATTTTACAGCTATTAAAAATAATAAAACAATGATTGTTTTGTGACTTACGGCAAAAAGCCTTAAAAAATAAAGTTTTACAGAGTATGTTTGTTTGAACAGATCGCCGTCTCCAGAGCCGATATACAGCAGCGATGGTAAACGGTTGAATACGAGAGAATTTAGAACGCGGAAACGGTTAGAAGAGGAGAGACATAACCTTGTGTTGAAAATGCAAGCTATTAACACTGAGTTTAAACCTCCTGCAGATTACAAGTAAGTTATTAGAATTCTGTGCTTTTTTAACAATGTTCTTAAGGGGGTTCTCTGGTTTGACGGCATTTTTCTGTAAGGACCAATGAAACGATAGAACTTTGGAGTTTTTATCATTTATTTATAAGTGTTTTAATAGTAAACATATAAATTTTTAGCTAAAAATATTCATGTTAGTTATAGCGCTCTGAACACACCTGCCTTGGACGCTCACTCCCTCCACGAAATCAGCTGATTGGCTTATCTGAAACTAAAAAAATCGACGGCGTTTTAATCTGTAAGCTGAAATACACGAAATAAACTATTATGAAAAGAAAATTTTAAAAATTGGATTTTTGACACTTCGGAACAAAAAAATTTCAAATTCCATGTATTTTTTGTCAACTTTTTGTTTAAAAAATATAAATATTTCAAATTTTTGGGTAATAATAGAGCATTACGTGCATCTCTATGTGCTGAGTCGACCCTATAAATTTGAAGTAAATCGGCTAAGCCATTCTCGAGATATGATAGAGAAAAGTTTGAAAAACAGTTTTAAGAAAAACGCGTTTGAAGTTTCAAGTACAGATATACTATAAAAATCCTAACTTACCATTAATCTGCGATACCAAGATTAAAATAAATTTCACAACGTAAATACCTACACCAATTTTTTTCTAAACTTGTTTAAACTTGTATGTACTTAAATTTAAAAGGGCATCAAGCAAATTTTTACATTTTTATTTAAAGGAAAAGAGCTCATCAAAAGCATGGCCCTTTTGAAATTCCCCGTAAGCCCAAATTTTTTGACATTCCTTTTCTCTATCTCTTTCGAAACAGTGACAAACTTATGAGTTACCTTTAAGGGCAACAAGGACATGTGATCCCTATTTCGACATTATCTTTCCTTATATTTTTACAGAATCCCAGCTCTGGTATCAAGGTGACAGAACTCTCAGCGAATTTGATTGTTAATATCTCGCTTCACAAGATGATAAAAAAAATCGTTTTTTTTTCAATTAGATAAAAAACACTTTCATTAACCCTATAGGTATGTCAATTTCATTTATTTCCTAAGAAAAGCCGTTATACAATACCTTAAATGTCGGTATTGGCAAAAAAAGTAATACCATCCTCTCTTCAGTGGTAATGTAAAAAATAATTGTATTTTATATTTTTTTTAGACCGCCCGTTATAAGAGTAAGTGATAAAGTGATGATACCACAAGAAGAACATCCAGAAATTAATTTTGTAGGCCTTCTTATCGGTCCTAGAGGAAATACACTTAAAAGTAAGTGCAATAAATATATATCAATATTTTTTTTCTTGGAGTTAGGAAGTTAATTTTGCCTAAATTTTTAGAATACATACTAAATATCACATTATTTCCAATCTCTTCCAAATACATTTTATATATGATGCTTTTTACCATCTTTCGGGTCTGATATCCATAAGATTGATAACATACTTGCAACTGATATAAACTCTTCTTTTATAATGTCCTGCAGTTTTTATAAAAGCACCAAACATAAGCGTTTTTACTTTCTGTTACAGCAATGGAAAAAGAAACCGGAGCGAAAATAATTATCCGAGGTAAAGGAAGCGTGAAGGAAGGTAAAGTAGGCAGGAAAGACGGTCAACCGCTGCCGGGAGAAGATGAACCACTGCATGCTTATATTACTGCTACGAATCCGGAATGTGTCAAAAAGGCCGTTGAAAGAGTAAGTTGTTATCTGTATCTTTATTCTACAAGTGCAATAATTTTAATTTAATTTTAGATAAAGGAAGTTATTAGACAGGGCGTGGAAGTACCGGAGAATCAAAACGATTTAAGAAGGATGCAGTTGAGGGAGTTGGCGCAGTTAAATGGTACCTTGAGAGAAAATGACGGAATGAGATGTAGTAATTGTGGAGCCACTGACCATAAATCTTGGTTGGTAAGTAGAGTAATATATATGGAGGAATATATATGTGAAATGGGCAAAGAAAAAGTAATGTTAATGGTGGTTCTTGTCAATTAAAAAAAATTCTTTTGTACTTTAGTTTATTGCAATATGAGACCATATGTAAAAGCGCACGTAGCTGGCACCAAAAAAAATACCCAATTTTTTATTCTGCTATATTTATCTAAAAGAGTATAATTCTAAACCCAAGATATTTATCCAAACTTATCTGTAATTGATAAAAATGACGCTTTAAGCGTTACTGAAGTACAGTGCAACGTTTTCTAGAGTTAGGAAAGGTCCAAGTGACTTGTTGCCTGCTAAGTAAGCTATTACAGACATCTGAGATACCTTTTGGCACGGTGCGCGATAAACACATCTGACGGCTGCATAAAATCATGCTTGAAAGCTGTGGGAGATTTAAGATTATTTATAAAATGTATTTATTTTTCGTAAATAAATATATATAAAAACCTGGTCAGCACTGTAAATGGCTGTTGGATAACATTACAAATGTCAGAATAACTTCTGATTAAATCTCCTAGGAGAAAATCGGCGGCATTTTACGTATGTTTATGCAATTTTGAGGTTGTCAGTGGGGCGTCATAACTCAACTTTATAGCTATTTTCTCTATTCACAATTCAGAAGATTATACAGACACTAAAGTCAGTTCTGCAGACACTCCTTGATTACTTAGTCTATTAAAAAGAACCTTTTTCTTTTTAAAACTCGCAAATCATTAAACAATTTTAGGAAAAGACAGGAACAAACGGTA
>JAHBCN010012162.1:0-27292 GCA_019359885.1 Listronotus oregonensis
AAATGATTTTTTTTAGCCCTTTTTTTTTTAAGGTAAGATTAAATTTTAATATTTAAAAGGTAAAAACCAATAAAAAATTTTTTTTTTTCCCCAGTTGGGGTTTGTTTTTTTTAAAAAAAAAAACATATAAAAAACCCGGGGTGAACCCTTTCCCCGGCCCCGAAAAGTCAATTTTTGACAAAATTATAAAAAAATTGTTAGTAAGCAATTTTTTTTATATATTGCCTCCCCTTCCCCCAAAAAACCCAGAAAATTTTGGAAAAGCATAAATAATATATAAGGGGAAAAAGGTCAAAGAAAATAAACAAATAAACTATATATATATATATATATATATATATATATATATATATATATATATATATATATATATATATATATATATATATATATATATATATATATATATATATATATATATATAAACAACAAATTTGGTTTCCCCGGGTTTTGGTCCTAGGGGGCTTTTAAATGAAAATGCTTTTTTTGTTACCCAAGCTTTAAAAAAATTTTTTTTTTCTTCCTCAGGGCTAAAAAAATGGAAATACAATTAGTGAATGAGCTTGTTTATATTAAGAAAAGCAAAAAAAAAGGGGGGAATTTTAAAAAAAATTTTTCCCTTAAAAAGAAAATTTTATTTTTTAAAACAATCAAAAAAAAAAATAATTTTTACTTTAATTAAATTTTGACAATATCTACTTACTGCTACTCGCATTAAGGGAAAATAACTCCATTTTTGAAAACAGTTGGCTTTTTTTTTGAAAAAACATTGCTTATTGTTCCATGTTGTTAATTATTACGTTAAAAAATTTTTTTATTTTTGCAAAATGTGTACTTTTGAAGGTAAAAAAATTTGATATGATGGTATTAAAAGAAATATGAATGTTTTTTTTTTTATTTTAATCTATTTTTTAAAGACCACAACATTTCATTTAAAAGTTAACAAGGGTTAGTTAAACTACACCTGGTCGGGGTTTTTTAAAAAACCTTGAATAGGCGTTGAGTGACTTAAAAGTGGTGAATCTAAGTGGGTTTTTAAATCACAAAAATATTTTAAAAAAAAAAAAAAAGGTTTAAAAAAAAAAGAAGGAAAAAAAAACCAAAAAAAAAAAACCACATATGTGTCTAACATCCCTGCCTCCATGTTGGTAGGATTAAAGGTAACTACTAATGTGTTAAAATTTTGAAATTTAAGAAAAAAAAAAAAAAATTACTTAATGTCAACAATTATAAATTATATTATCTAAAAGGGGTTTTTTTTTGGGAGATTCTTCGTTAAAATTCTCTAATTCAATCCATTGCCAGTGGACTGACCTAGGAATTGAACCCATGCAACTATGGATACTGGCAGACGGAGCACACCTGTCACATGCGTCCGTCAACCATATACCCAAGCTGATGTTTATAAGTATGAGTGGATGTTGACGAAAAAAAAGGAAAAGAAGAAATTGTGATTGTTTGACCCTCCCTCATGAAAGAATATTATTAGTAAGTTCTAAAAAGAGGTTAAAGTACTATTATTTTTATTAGTTTGAGTGTTTAAAGTTAAGATATTGAAGTAAATTACACTCAAATCATTGATGTCAGTTTTTTTATTAATAGATTTAACAATCTCTTATTGTAGTCACTTTCGCCATCCAGTATTTTTGTTTGGTTAAAGTTAAAAAGGTGACCTGATTGATTTGTATGTTCTGCTAACGCATAAGTATTTTTGTTTAGTCTACAGTCACTTTTGTGTGATGTAATTCTATCTTTTAGAACCCTAGAGGTTTGTCCTATATATACAATATCACATTCAGAACAAGGAATACTATAAACAACATTATCTTTCATAATTTCAGTCCTTACCCTTTATTTTACTGAAAACAGTCCCCACTGTCTTGGTTTGTTTATATGCTATTTTAATAGAGGGTTCATGTTTAAATAGTTTTGTAATTTGATTAGAAATTTGTTTTATGTAAGGAAAGGAATAGAAAAAAGTTTGTGTTTGTGTTTCAAAAGCAGTAATGTTTGGTGAGATTCCATTGTTGTGTGATTCTGGGTTCCTTACTTGAGAGGTGCTAAGGATTAATTTGTTGAGCAATTTATTTGGATACGAGTTGGATAAGAGAATGTTGTGTAATTTCTTTAGATTAGCAAGTCTGAGGGATGGATGAGAGATTCTTTCTATACGTGTTTTCAAGGCTAAAACCAGGTTAATTTTAGTTTTACCGGTGTGATTAGAATGTTAGTTCATATATCTACCAGAACTGGTTGGTTTGATGTACCAATCTAATATGATCTGGTTGTTATCACACCTAATTAATCTAGTGTCCAAAAAAGGAACACTGTTGTTATTTTTATTTTCAACAGTAAATTGAAGTTGTGGATCATGGCTATTGAACACACGCAAGATCTCATTTATGCTATCCTCAGGTACAGATGTTATTATGTCGTCAACATATTTTTTTTAATAAAGGTAAATTAAAAGAGAGTTTTGGTATGCAAATCTCAAGTAAGTAAAGACTTACTCTTGATATTTTGAATAGGTCGTGCATCGTAGTGTTAACTACCCTATGGAGATACAGGTACATAACGGACGCCCCTGGAAATCGTTTTTTTTTTTTTAATAACTTTTAAAATACTAGGCGTAAATAAATATTTTCTTATATGATAATAACAAGATTATGTCTTCTTAAAATAAACCTAATAAATCATATTTTGCTTAATTGGTTTGCCAGGGACGGACTAGCTCTTACACAATAATAGCGACACCCTGTGTGATAAAGGCTCAACGATATTATTTTTAGGGAGCTTTAAAATTAAACTAAAAAAGATATTCTTGATTGACATAAAAAAATCATCTGTTTACGAGAAATAAAATATTATGGTTGGTAATTTTTTTTACAATATACAGGGTGATTTCTAATTGAAAGTCAATATTTAAAAAGGCAATTTTTGGGTCCATTTGAAAAAGAAAACTTTATATGAACGTATGTCCTAAACGTTTTAACTTTTGAGATACAGAGTAGTAAAATTTTCAAAAATAAATCATTAAAATGGACCGAAAAATTACCTTCTTAAATATTGAGGTTCAATTAGAAAAGAATCTGTATAACGTTAAAAAAAATTACCAACCATAATATTTTATTTTTCGTAAAAAGTTGATTTTATTATATTAATCAGAAATACCTTTTTTTAGTTTAAGGTTGAAGCTGTCTAAAAATAATCTTTTTGAGTCTTTATCATACAGGGTGTTAAAAAACTGCTATTATTGTGTCAGAGCTAGTCCTTTACTGGCAAACTAAATAAGCCAAATATGATTTAATGGGTTTATTTTAAGAAGACATATCCAGTTACCATCATATTAAAAAAATACTAATTCACGCCTGTATCTCCGTAGGGAAGGGTCGTAGAAAAAAAGTTTATGGGGACTTGTCATAATATTTTTAGGTTTTCTATTAGATTTCGGAGATAGTTTACATATTCTGGGATACTATGTGAAGAAATTATGCTTTTGTTATGCTTGAATTTCGTAAATTTTATGAAAAACAGAAGTAACTGAGGACAAAGGCAAACTAACAGAATAATGCGAAGTAAAACTGGTAGCAAATTGTTTGGTTTTTATTATAGGTCAAAATAACATTGGCGATCATTTTATTATTACTCTTGTGTCAATAAGTCTACCGTAAACATTTTTTCCAAGAAAAAGGTCAATCCTTGATATTGTTTTGTTATAAATTCTAAAAGAAGTTCCTTAAATAAAATGTAAAAATAGACTTAAAATTAAAAATAATTTAATTAGCTGTTAAATTTGCTATACTGTGTTTAATTTTTCTGTTATAAAGACATTACATTAATATACTTAGAATTTCTAGTCCAGCATTTGTTTCTTGGATTATAATTCATTTTTCTGTTCTATTGATCGGACGAGAATACACATTTAGCACATAAAAATCGCACGCAACATTCTGGGAGAAGAAATTTCTAGCTTGGAATTTATAGTAACTATACTGGTCCTCTTTTATACCAAGAAAACCAACAAAGCTATTGCTAGAAGACACTGTCGATCCTGCACTAATGAAATTTTACTAACAACTACAATGGGAATGAGTGGATATTCTAACAAGATGGGGCATCTCCGTACTACACCCTTGCTGTTAGGGAGCATTTAAATAAACTCAACCATAATTTTCTGAATGATTTTGGTAAACAACACCTAACATACTTTAAAACAGCCAGGACAATTTGAACAAAATCAAAGCAGCAAGCCAACATTTTGAGCACTAGATAAAATAAACGCAATTTTTTATTATTACCATTCTGTACGGTAACCACCATAAAATTCATTAAAACTGTACCTACATAATAATTATTTCATTAAAAAAAATATAATTAAATTTTATGTTCAAAATGTCAGCTCTAAGATTGTTTTGTCATCAAATTTATTACGGATTTTCTTGGAAATTGCTGCACTAAATTAAAACATTTAAAAAAAATTATGGTGACTTTTAAAAAAAGTATTATTTTACTCCTAATTTCATTTATAATTATAAGTTTGGAGCTCTCTCCTGATCTGGACTTATTTTCACCCGTGTCACTGGTAAAAATATGCGCAAAACATTTACTTCCCTGAAATAATATTCAAGGGTGAGTGATTTTTTCCAAAAACCAAAATTTTGTCGAGATCGAGGCTCTTTCCTTTTGATTTACCCACCCTGTAGCTAAAAAACTTCTAATATCCAATTAAATTTTTCCAAAGCCCTCCTCCTAAATATAAATTTTTAGTACAGCACAATAACGAGGACCCATGATCAACAAGAAAAAAATGAATAGGCATACGCTTTGACATTTTAGAATGGTGAACTAATGAAAACAGGATTTCCGAGCTCTCTGTTTTGAATCGACATTACAAAGGACCAAAAAGGGCCCTTTCAAAAGATAAACCCGCCAATGAAAGCTATTCACGGATCTACCTACACTGTTGTGCTATTGGTTATCCACCGGATTCCTATTTTAAAAAAGCTGTTTTGTTACGGTTCAAAATACATTTACAGCGAGCTTAATTCATCAAGTAATTGTAAAGAAGCAGAATCGGATTTAAAAAAGGTCCCCAAACATTTTTTAAAATTTTTTATTTAATGTCCGACTGGTATATTATTTGACAAATAATAATATTATGTCAAAGTCAGTTAAATACGAAATATTACCCAGGGCGTTATTAAAAAAAAACGCTCTGGGCCTACAAATTTACCAATAAATAAACAATAAATTATCTTCATTTAAGCATTTATTACGAAAATACAAACATACTTACACAATATACTTATCACAATAAAAATTATTTTTTAAAGTAAAACCTACAATTTTCACTGACCGGAAAATTCCACATTTCTATACCCCACCGCAGTTGCTGTGTTACTTAAAGTAATACTTTTCCCAATTACAAGGGAAGCATTAGCCAATTTGGAGCTTTCACTATCATCCACGTACCCTCGTGCTACCGAAGAACTCTTCCAACCTCCTATCCTTATTAAGCTCTCGGAACTATCTCCCGCATCAGAATGAATTGTGCCGCTGTAAGTCTTAAACAATGACCTGTGTACGCCTTAGCATCAGGTAAACCCAAATATGTAGCAATCTTAAAGGGTATATTTCCAAATGTATTTTTACCTATAGGCTGCACAGTACATCGTTCATCACGGTAGCACAAAAAAAACCTATCAATACGTGCACTTTTAGGTCGCAAAGACACATAATCCCGAATTAACTTTGTTGCGCACATTTCACTGTCATCAATAACCAAAAAGCCCCTTGCTTGCCCATTTTTACTTTGTGGAATGTCAATAAATATATGCTGACCCATATCACGCACATCGAAAAACTTCATTTTCACAAGCTCGTCTCTTCTACAAGCTCCGAATACACCTATCACTAATGCAACTTTATCTGCCAAATATTTTTCAGTCGGCGCTTCTCTCAAAAAAGTTGTAACTTGTTCGCGAGTCAGAACCTTCGACTTTTTAGGCTGATAATTTCTCCCAAGTTGCTTTAGGAACTGTTGTAGAGAAATCAACTTTTTATTACTTCTTATCTTCTTATGAATTATTAATTCTTTAGGTAATATTGAAAACTTTGTCCAAAGGGAATTTGGAGAATATGACTCTGACAAATCTTGAAAATAAGCCATCAAAACGGTTTAGTCCACACGGTCCACACAGTGTTCCGTCAGCCAGGCCTCAAAATGGAAATATTCTTTCTCGTAAATCCGCCTAGTTTTTTCTGGCACAAGGGCATGCGCTCAGCTTTAGCAGCTTTCACTAAAATATCTTGGGGAGATGGGTATTTTCCACTACTTCGACATTTTTATGTCTTAATCGCAAAATTATTATTTATGTGCTGTCTTATTGACAAATAACTTACAACCATGGTTACCACAATTACGTTTCGATAATTTTTTCACGTAAATGCTAGTACTTTATTTGGTTTAAACTAATACATTCAAAATTTATTCAAATTTCTAATATAAAGAATATTTAGTCGGACATTAAACGTTGAAGGCACCACGGGTAAAGGATAATAACGCTTGTAATATATCCCTCGGGCCAAAGGCCCTCGGGAACACCATCGACCTCAAGCGTTATTATCCTTTAATACCTAATGAACTATCATCGACGTTTCTAAGAAATCATTTGAAATCGGCCATAAACCTTCAACATGCAACTAATTGTACTTTTAACATTAATTTTGTTAATAATAATTAATAATAGTTTTTTGTATAATCAGTTAAAATAAAAATTTAATTATTTACTTTGGATTTTTAATTTTTACTGAAATATTCGTATATTTCTAATAATCATATTCTTTAATAAAACGCTCGTAGAAAAAATATTCGCAAGTAGAAAAAGTATTGTTCCTAATATTGCGCAAAGTGACTTTTCGGCACTTAAACCTTATCCGAACTCCTCTTCATGTCGTTCGTCTAACTGCTTTGGCGTGCGGAAAAGTATCCTTTCCATTATTAGGAAAATAACTATTGTTTTTTTTAAGCCTGCTCTGTACTACAAAACACACGAGGGGTCAGAAATTGTAAAAATTTATTCCGGCATGGTCATTAATTTAAATAAAAAGCCACTTTGAGAGCATGCGAATTTAAATCGGACCCGAAATGAGAAAATTACAGGGCATCGAGCGCGCGATAGAGCGAGTTTTACGCACAGAAAGGTCTAATATGCCCAATATTTTGCGAATATTTTGTGGAATTAACAGTGAGGTAATTTTTCATGTGTATGCGTCAATAATTTTTTTCATTAAGCAAACAACTGGATTTAAAATAACAGTCTTTTTTATTATTACAGCATTTTTATCGAATTGTGTTAGTTAGGGTGTCTAAATATTTTAGTATACATATGGGAGCAAATGTTAACTTACAAGCTGGTCAAAAAAGTTTGAAACAAATGAATTTGATTAGTCAAATTTTTAATTCTTGTCACGTGACTGCTGTGACAAATTTAAAAAACGTGTCATTAAATAAAAGAAAGTTGAATTCTAGAAAAAGTTACGAAATAAAAATGGTTTAAATGTGGTTTAGGCTTATTAAGGTAGTAACACAGAAAAATGTAGACATTTAAGAAATTGTGCTTTTTTAAATGTTTAATTAAACAAATTAATTTATTTTTTATCACTAAAGAAACGAAAAAAGGTTACTGTAAACGTGATTATTTCAATATCCTGTATTTTAAAGCATGTTTTAAATGGTGACACTTTAAGTGCGTTGATTGTTTTATAAAATAAAAATTTTAACTGAATTAAAAAAATAAATATACCATTAATTTCAAACTCTTTTGACCAACTTTTAACCATTTAATTCCTTCATTATCTTCATTAATTTGCCAACGTATATTGTACCGCGATATACCACCGCTGTGTTCTCACTTTGACGTCGTGGTTGGGCCCAGTAGGATCTTTTAAAACATGCGCTAGAGTTGCTGGTTATCGGCAACCCTTGTTATAGCGTATGGAACGGGATCCGAAGCTAAGATGGACACACAAGGCTTAACTCAAGGTGTTAGCATACCGTGCTGATGAGTGAATGACATCCTGTGTCCATCTCAGAGTATCTAGCCTTACTGCGGTAATGCGGGGCTCTGCCATGGTGGACTATTACTTCCCTAGCCCCAAACAGAAAGCGGACAGAACTGCTTTCATAGGAAAAAAGTGACAAAGTTGCGCTCATCAAAACAGATAAATCCGTTTCGAAAAGTGCCCCTGAGGTTACAGGCGCCTGGTTCACGGGGATGGGCTAATCAATCCCGAACAAACAGGTGCTTTGGCAGGGATCCCTGAATCCAAACAGAAGGCGGACAGAACCGCTTTTATAGGGAAAAGGGTTCCCTGGCTTTAAACAAAAAGCGGATAGGACCGTTATAATACGAAAAGGCCGGATATATGGCAGAACGAACATCTGGTTCCTGTAACAATGACCTGGTAGCTACCCGCGTCACTAGACCGGGAGAGGAGGGCATGACGGATCTAATCGTCTACTCGTCATACTTTCCAGGAGACAGGGTCACCAGAACACATATTGTGCTCGTGTCTGGTGGCGACACTAGTAAGAGGAGATGTAAGAACTCTCTCCAAATCTAATATCGGATTCATTAGAAGTCTGATCCTATTGGGAGAAAAATAAAAAAGTGTGAGCCACAATAGACCGAGTGGTCGCAGTGGAGGGCGTAAAAAGTCCACTCACTTTAAACCTAACCTAACCTAACCTATCAACGTATTATAAGTGCCGCTCTAAAGTATGCATATGCTTTACAATATATAGGCCACTGAAACAAGCATTGCATGACGTCCACAGTAAATCTAGTTTTTTTTTGCGTTTTATCAATGATAAAAACAAGTTAACCTATTTCTAGTAAAGAAAATGAAAAATTTTGATTTATAAAAACAGTATTTTGCAAAACAGAATTCTAGGTTATTTTACCCAAACATTTTTATGTCTCAACTCCTAACCTCAGTTTTTGACAAGAAATATAACGTTTTTAAATTTGCCATTCAATTTTTCTTTAGGTTATCCGACATGCGCAACCCATAAACTTTTTAAAAATCTAAGTAACAAAATTTTTTAAATTTGTTTCAATTTTTTTGTTTTCAATGTATTTGCCTGAAATTCTGATTGAAACCGTCAATTTCTACCTTTGGGGACGCAAATTGAACACTAGAGAGTAATAGTAACTATTATTAAGTTTTCATTTCACAATTTTAATTGTGCGAAATATTCGGAAACTATTGAATACAACTGATTTATGTTTTTGGTCGTTTCAAAAGCTGTATAACCTAAATGGTGCACGTGGTTTTGTATTTATGAGAGGCGTATTATTGTTTGACCAATTACTTTCGGTACACTACCCAAGTTTAATATAAGTGTATTTATATTTTTCCCCAACATATTTCAAATAAAAAAATAACAGTTTATCTTACTAGAAAAGGTACACAGGTAATCTAAGCGCACGGTAGTGTGTAGTAGGCTAAGGTCAGGCCCATCGCACGAATGTGTGTATATTATACGAAATGTTTAAACCCATTTTCCCCCTAACTTAGGTCTCGTTTAAAGAAACGGTACGAAATTTGGTATGTAAATTCGCTTAAGTATTTTAATTACTTGTTAAAATATTGAAAAAGTTATTTCAAGTGGTTTCTAAGATATTTGTTTGAAAGCGGCCCGCTTACTACTGACAGACTGACTGACTGACTTCTGAGGGGGTAGAAACTTGATATATATAGTTTGGTATATAAGTAGGTTTTAGAACTCAAGTAAAGAAATAATTCTGTTAACTTCACATTTTTACCCGGAAAACCCTTAAACCGGGGCGGTAATATCGTATATACAGGGTGATTCATGAGTAAATGTCAACATTTCAGGTTACGTAGTCAGGCCTACCGAAAACAACAGATGAGTCACATATGTACATTCGCCGCCGTTGCGAATGTATATTAACACGTGTCTTGTGAAAACAATAAAGATTGAAAAAAATCGACTTATGAAATATAGAGCTATAAATACGAACTTTGTTTTTTTTAATATATTAAATATTATTTTGTTGTCATAAAAATTAAACTACACACGTAAATAGATAAGTTTAAGCCAGAGTGACGTTGCATCTAGTTGGTTATTTGTGAGTAAACTATAAAATGACGCGATTTGACAAATCGAAATAACTTTTGATTTTTTTTTCAAAGCCTGCTCTGTACTACAAAACACACGAGGGGTCAGAAATTGTAGAAATTTGTTCCGGCATGGTCATTAATTTAAATAAAAAGCCACTTTGAGAGCATGCGAATTTAAATCGGACCCGAAATGAGAAAATTACAGGGCATCGGGCGCGCGATAGAGCGAGTTTTACGCACAGAAAGGTCTAATATGCCCAATATTTTGCGAATATTTTGCGAATATTTTGTGGAATTAACAGTGAGGTAATTTTTCATGTGTATGCGTCAATAATTTTTTTCATTTAGCAAACAAATGGATTTAAAATAACAGTCCATTTTATTATTACAGCATTATTAACGAATTATGTTAGTTAGGGTGTCTAAATATTTTAGTATACCAATGGGAGCAAAGGTTAACTTACAAGCTGGTCAACTTCTTGTCACGTGTCAAGTATTTTAATTACTTGTTAAAACATTGAAAAAGTTATTTCAAGTGGTTTCTAAGATATCTGTTTGAAAGCGGCCCGTTTTACTACTGACAGACTGACTGACTGACTTCTGAGGGGTAGAAACTTGAAATATATATAGTTTGGTATATAAGTAGGTTTTAGAACTCAAGTAAAGAAAAAATTCTGTTAACTTCACATTTTTACCCGGAAAGCCCTTATACCGGGGCGGTAATATCGTATACACAGGGTGATTCATGAGTAAATGTCAATATTTCAGGTTACGTAGTCAGGCCTTCAAAAATAAACATAAAAGCCTATACGAATATAGGTCCGCAACACCTTCGTTTCCGAAATATAGGGTGTTAAAATTTTTATTAAATATTTCTATTTTTAAATAAAATCTATGATAATGTACCTAAATATTGGGGTAAAAAGTGGTATCCGGGGTTCTTTGGTATGGCGGATTCGAATCTAATCTTATTACGGCTCTTACTTGTAGGGAAAGCCACCTACACGTCTTTTTACTATTTTGAACAATCACAACTTTTTGTTACGGCCCTGTATTACAGTTTTAAGTTAATTAAATTATTAAATAATAATCGTTAAGCAGTATCCGAGCCAAGCTAAAAGAAGATAAATCACTAGTAGAACGCACCACCCTACCGCCGGATAAAGTGATAGGTAGCTCTGTTGCCAATTGTTTTTTAACTTTTTAAGCAGTAAGAGACTAATAAAGGAAACAATAGAAAAATATCAAAATAAGATAAGAAACTCTATCTTGAACGAGACTCCACGTGACCAAATATTTGTGACAATTCCATATATTAAAGGAACTTCGGAAAAGATTTGCAGAATTGCAAATAAGTATAATATTAAAACGGCATTTAAATCTTAAACCACTCTAAAAAGTATTCTTACTAAGACGAGACCAGACAACAATGTTTCAAATAATGACTGTATCTACCAAATTCCCTGTGAATGTGGTAAGGTATACATCGGGAAAACAAAGAGACCACCTGAAGTTAGAGTTAAATAACACAAAAAACATACGGAACGAGGTGAAACGTCGAAGTCAGGGATTGCGCAACACGCTTGGTCAAAACAACACCGCATACAATGGTCGGAAACAAAAACCATTCATAAAGAAATCCACTGGAAGAAAAGAAAATTTAAAGAAGCTGTAATAATTGTTAACAACAAAAATTTATTTAGCCAGCCTAGCATTGATATTCCGAATATCTGACAGCCGTTACTGAACCGTGAAAAGTCGGCCAAGCTTCGGTGAACAAGGGATAGAATATAAGTCGTAGCTTTTAAGATTATTTTTTAGTTATCACGTGAAGACGGTTGGAGATTCATCACTAACCGAAACGTTGTGTAACAATTAACAAATAAAGACAAAAGGTCCAATATATATATATATATAAAATATATATATATATATATATATATATATATATATATATATATATATATATATATATATATATATGTATATATATATATATATATATATATATATATATATATATATATATATATATATATATATATATATATATATATATATATATATAATCTTGAGTTTTTTTTAAATTTTTTGTAACCTTTTTTTGGAAAGGAACTTTGAAATAGAAATTGGGTTAGTTGTTACCCCAAAAAAACACTAATTTTTCCTTTTTTGTAGTGAGTCCTGGGAAAAAATATAAATATACACGAAAGCTTGACGAAACAAAAAGGGGGTTTTTTTTAAACCCTTTGGGGCCCCGGTTTTCCCTTAAAATTTTAACCCCCCAAAATTTTTCCCAAAATTTTCTTATATATATATATATATATATATATATATATATATATATATATATATATATATATATATATATATATATATATATATATATATATATATATATATATATATATATATATATATATATATATATATATAATATATACCGGGTGGTGCATAAAATGATACATTGAAATATTCCCCCCTATTAAATATACAACAAAATTGATTAGACTATTTTGTTGTATTAAATTTTTAAAGATTAGCTCACATTCAATTTTTTTTTTTTTTGAAAGGGGAATTTTTAAAACTTATTTAAGAAAAACTATTTGTAAAATCGTTGCATACCTGCTAACCCCTTAATAAACCCCAAGTAATAAATAAAATCTTATCTTTTTATTAAGTTTACTTTTTTATTAAAATTTCAATTTTTTTTACAAAAATTAAGAGAAAATAATGGTTGTAATCTTTTAAAAAAACCAAAAATTACATTGAACTACATAATGAGTTTTTACATAATTGAACAATTTTATGGGAAAGGGGGAAAAACCCTTTAAAAAAACTGTCTAAAAATACGTTTTTCCCCAAATTGAAACAAAAAAAATTTTTTTTTAATAATTTTGCTCAAACAGACCTCCTTTTACTTTAAAAAATATCCTAAAGGTTTTTACAAAATTGGGTTCTTGCATTTCAAAAAAAAAGAAATTCTTTTATTATTATATTAAATCTCAAAATTTATTTTTTATGCCAAACTAATTTATTTTTAAATTTATGTACCCATTATAGCAGTTTGTTTTCTAAATAAATAATAATAACTGCGTTCCTAAAATAATAAATTTGTCACCAAATGAATTATATTTCCTGTCACCATAATAACAGCATCACCTAATTCGGTTAGTTCTGGTTAGTCCTCATTAAATCTTGTTATTTTAAGGCTGGTCTGGTTAGTTCAGGTAATGTAATTTTTTTTTGGGGATTAATGGGTTTTGGGGGGTTACCAAAATACGGATAATTGTTTTCAAATAGTTGATGACGGATCTATCATTTTGAGAACATACCAATTTATATGATAATCTAAAAGGGAATAATTTGGTGACTAATTAAATCACACCCTAAGTTTATAAACGTGTATATGAAATGTGTAGAATAGTTGCATAGTTGTTTTTGGGAAAAAAACAAGTATAAAATTTTATATTAACCCCAAACCCAAAAATTTTTGCGATTTTTTAAAATGTTTTGGTTATTTTCCTTAAAGTAAACCCATTTTAAACTCATACCCAATTTTTTTTTTAAAAAAAATTTTTGCCAAAAAAAAATTTTTGGTGGTTTCTATTTCGAAACAGTTTTTTGAACTAATTATATTTAAAACACTTTGTACTTGTAGTTTGTCGCCCCTGTACGTATGTATAGGAGTTAATTTACTTTTAAATTAAATTTTAACATGCAATTTATTTATCTGTATGTTGGTATAAAAAATGATGTACCCACCTTTTACTTTTTCAGAAAAATGTGTTGTTAAATTTTTTTTTTAGCTTTTAATGTTTATTTTTTTTTAGAAAATGTCAGGGAAAGTTGCCAGATTTTCCCCGGCCTTTTAAAAAAATAACCCCCTTGGTTGGGCCTCGAATGACTGTTCAAGAAAAATAGCTGAATGATTTTATTTCTAAAAGTTGAAACAAGACTGTTCCTTTTTTCAAGAAAGTAGAACTTAAAGTTAATTCTTCTATAATGAAAATTATATTTTGTTATTTAACAAATTTTTAAAAAGCTTCAGCAAGATATTTTTTTAATAAACGTTAAAATATTTTTTACCTGTTGTTTTTTTGTAGTTGTGAGCTAAACCTGTTATAATTATAATGGACTTTTTTAACACAGCGAAAAAACTTTTAAAAAATTGTATACCTATATTATTGTTAGCTAAACGTAATAATGGATTTTTATCAATTTTAAAAAAGTAACCGTATATTTTTCGTATTTCCAATTTTAATGAAAGTAACGTTGTTTAGGGCAACAGTGTTGAGGTCATATACAACATTATTTTACTAAAATTGACTGAATACGGAAAAAAATCCGGATACTTTAAAAAAAGAATGTGTTCAGTTATTGGTGCAGCAGCTTCTCTTTAAATGTATTATACAGGGTGTTACAAATTCAAGTGTATGCATGGGGATCTTAAAAACCGTAAAGAAGGGGTTGGTTAAATTAAAGGTAAAGTTGCGCATTTACTTGCTCTACAAAATGCCATTTAAAATGTGTAATTTTTCCAAATGGTTCCAGAGATATACAAAAAAAATGAAATTTTAAAAAATTGATCTTTTTCTAACCTTATTATTAACCGATTTTAAAATTAATAACACATTTACATAGCCACTTTATTGCCGCTAAATATTGTTTTTTTGGATTTGCCATTCAACGTTTAATTTTATGACGACCATCATTAACTTTATTTTTTTTGTGGACGCCATATTGGATTTTTTTAGTTTTGAGTTTCTTATTGAATGACCTATTCAACGATGTATCACACTTGCATATCAGATTTGTGGTTCGGTACTTAGCTCAAAAAGTAATGAGAGTGAAAGAGATCCTATATGGCGTACAAAAGAAAAAATAAAGTTGATGATGGTCGTCGAAAACGAAACGTTGAATGGGAAATCCAAAAACACTAATATTGCGAAATAAAGTGACTATGTGAAATGTGTTATTAATTTTAAAATCGGTTAATAAAGGGTTAGAAAAAAATAAAATACATTTTTTAAAATTTTGGTTTTTCCGTATATCTTTGAAACTATTCGAAAATCTGACACATTTTAAACGGCTTTGTTGGGCAAGTAAATGCGCAACTTTGCCTTAATTTAACCGAATTCGTATTCCATGGTTTCCAAAATCCCCATGGATACACTCGAATTTGTTACACCCTGTACATATTTCAGTTCTAAAAATGTCATATTAAACCGAACATGTTAAAATTATTAAATTAAATAGTTAATATTTTCATTTTAATATTACAATATCACTAAATAAAACAAAAACCTACTTATACCAAAGATTTGCTATAATAAAACCAAAATTTAAATATTTAATTTGAGTATATCATATTCTTAGAAATACAATTGTAGGCTCAGATTTAAATATGATATTTTAGTTTAAACATACTAACATTTCCGAATTAACTTTTTAGATTCGGTAGAATCTTCAATATAACAAAATCATATATTTATTTCTAAAGAAACTTTCGACTTATGCTGAGCTACTGGTATCTTCATTCTAAATCTTTATAGTAACAATTTGATTCAATTGCATGCATAAAAATAAATCTTTCATATGTTACAAAGAACGATGTGTATATTTAATTTAAATAAATTAAAATGAAGATCTTAAATTCTCAAATTAAAACGATATAGTCTTGGGGATATACAAAGCTAAGATAACCTTAAACTAATATTATTATGCTTAAATTTAGTATATTCTTTTTTCCGTGTAACACACGCTGACTAATTCCCTGAATATCAGGCTTTTTCTTATTGTAAAACACCAAAAATTTAGTTTTATTTTCGTTAAGTATAAGGTTATTAAAATCACACCAAGAACTAAACTCTACCAATGTTTTCTCAACATTTTTATTTAGTTCCTCCGGGTTCGGCGCTGACACCACCACCGAAGTATCATCTGCATGCTGTATTCTTTTAGCAGCTGTAAGATTATTAGATAAATCCTTAACATATATAATAAACAGAAGTGGTCCCAGTACGGAACACTGTGGAACTTCAATGTCCATAAAGTGTTCTCTTGAAATACTATTTAAAACCCTTACAGCTATTTTTCTGTCAGTTAAGAAAGATGACAGCCACTTATATATACAGCCTCTGAAACCCAGAGAATATAGTTTATAAAATTGTAATTTAGGTAATTAAAAGCCCTAAAAAGATCAAAGAAGAGCCCGGCCACACACTCACCCTTATCCAGTTTACGATAAACTTCATTTAGAAAGTCAGAAGCCGGATCCTCCGTCGATCCTCCCGGGGAAAAGGCGTATTGTGTATTTGTTAAGAGACCCTTGTTAGTGAGATATTCAAACATGCGATCAAACATAATTCTCTCAAAGATTTTAGAAATAATATTTAAAATCGCGATTGGACGGCAATTCTCTGGAGCTTCAGGGTCGCCCTTTTTATGTATCGGGACAACAAGTGCCAGCTAAAGTAGGGAGGGAAATCTGCCACTATTGACTGAAAACTTAAGAGTATATAAAAGTGGTTCAGCAATATACCCAGCTATTGACTTAATTATTTTAGTAGGTATTTTATCAGGTCCAACGCTATTTTTATTTTAAAGTTTTTTTTGGTTTAAAATAAAAACTCGAAGGGCAATTTATGATAGGCAGGCAATTTTTTGAAAGCTTTTGGCCAAAGTGGTCATTCAAAGATTTTTTGCTATATTTGCATAATAATCAGCAAGAAATTCAGAGACCTCACTACTATCTGATATCACATTTTCATTAGCTCTAAGAGCTATTGATCCATGGTCCGCTTTATTAGCAGAATTATGTTTTATATTCTGCCATACTTTTTTGCTTATTAGTAGAGTTTTGAATTAAATTTTGGTAATAGAGTTTTTTGGTATCATTTACTAATTTTTTATAGGCTTTCTTTTCATTTTTAAAGGGTGAAAATTGATGGACTATTAGATTTTTTTAGTAACCAATAGGTATTTTAAAGAGACTTACCAGCTTGAAACACTTCCTTATTTATCCACGATTTATTTTTTGATTGCATTTACCTCCCTCAAAGGGCAATTTGCCTTCACAGCATAAGAAATACTATTCATAAAAGCCTGAAAAGCACAATCCACATCTATCTTTTCGTAAACATCTATAAAAGTTTCTCGAGATAAAAAATTACATATGTTATTTATGTTATTCGTTGATAAATTCCTTTTATAATTTATTTGTTTACAGTATTTAATATTTTGGGCATTGTTTACACTCACATCCAACACTATAGTAAGGTGATCAGGAATAGGCGTTTTTCATGATTTTTTTTTATTAGCTTATTGCAAAGCCACATGAAAATAAAGGCCAAAAATATTTTTTCCCGATTTTTTTGGCCTCCGGCAACGCCTTAAAAATCAATTTCAAGTTTGAATTTTGTAGGCCCGTGACGTCACGGCCCTAAATTTTCTATTGGTGGAATTTCTGCTTTGTCGTCAGCTTTTTGTTATTCGATACGCCTGTCATCAAATATCGATATGCGCAACATCTACAAAGTTGGCGTTTCCTGTCAATTGGCATATTGTCAATGTCAACCTGTATAACCTGTAACCTCTAATATTTATTATTAATTTCTAATTTGTAAATAGTGTGTGTTCTTTCCAAATATTCCAATTTATTACTATAGTTATTATTATCGCCAAACTTTCCTTGATATGAACCCTTTTTACGAGTAAATTGCCGTTATTTTATTCAAAATGAAAAAAAGTGTTTTTTTTTTATCTTGGGACAGTCCACGAAGGCTGATGCCTAAGTACTAACGTACCGTGGGTGTCTTCAGTGTGGTGAGAGGGAGTTTGTTCACACGGGACTTAAATTTTTGGAGATTGGGAGGAGAAGGAAAAACTTCTGCGGGCAGCAGGTTCCATAGTCTTGACACTCTAGGGATAAAGGAACGAAGAAAGCGGGAAGTTCAGGGCCTCTCTAACTGAACTGTAAAAGGATGCATAAAAGTTGCACTACGTGTTGCTCTGTTGGGAGCTGCCAGAGAAGGAATTATACTGGCCAACTCCTCTGAGCAGAAGCCGTAAAAATACCTATAGAGGAGCGACAGATCCCCTACAACTCGACGGTGGGCAAGAAGAGGAAGCCTTTCGGTGACCGTTGGATCATTAATAAGACGAACGGCTCTTCTTTGAATGGAGTCCAGAATGCTAAGTGTTGTAGGGGACGCCATTCCCCAGACATGAGAACAATATTCTAGAGAGGGTCTGATTTGGGATACATACAGAGTGTACAAATTGGAAGAAGAGAAATATTTTCTGGCTCGGAAGAGAAATCCAATCTTTTTTGAAGCTGCCGAAGCTATGGATAAAATGTGTTTGTGCCAGTTGAGGTCATTCTCAAAAGTAACGCCGACAAGATTAAACGACTCTTTGTTCTGCAGAACTTGGCCGCTCATATGTAAGGGATGAGCATTTGGAGACTTTTTTCGCGACAGGGAACATGACTGTGTTTTCGAGGCATTAAACTGAACAAGATTTTTGGCGCCCCAATCCAAGGTAAGTTTAAGGTCTTGTGAAAGAGATATCTGCATCGACCTGCGCTTTTTTTTTGGAAATCAGGATTACACGGTGGCTTAAGAAATTGAATACTAGAGTGGAGGGTACTATCGTCAGCAAAACTATGAATGGGATTGATTGTGGAAGAGAGAAGATCGTTAATGTGTAGAAGAAACAGCGTGGGTGCCAGCACTGAGCCCTGGGGCACCCCAGCATTAATTTGGTAGAAGCTGGAGAAATGACCATCTACACTGACTGATATACGTCGATTAGAAAGGAAACTGGAAAGCCAAGAGCAAAGCTGTATTGTTATTATTTGCGAAACCAGAAGCCGGCCGAGTTTGGGATTTTCAAAAATATTCTTCTCTTCAAAAACAAGACGATAGGAGAAAAGCCTGGTGTGCTGCTGTAGGTATTGATAAAATGCCCAAAGCACATGTCTATTATTGTTGTGAAAACCATTTTGATGTAAGTTTTTATGTTTTATTCCAATTGAAACTATTTAGGTAGTCTGGCTGTGTTTTAGTGTAAAGTCTAAAAAGCATTTCGCATTTTTGCATTTCGTTAAAATCGATACGATTGTCGATATCGATAGTCCCTAAACAGACTTGGCATCCATGTTGAATTTGATTGGTTAGGGGAGTGGCGGGCTATTTAAATTACAATGATAATTAAACCTTAAATAGAAAAGTAAGGGGTTTGTATTTTTCCGTGTTATTTAGCAGGTTTTGCTTAATTGTGTTTCTACTTTTAATTTTTACACACAACATTATCAATATCAATTGAGTGAAAATACCCTATTGTCTGTAATAACACGTAGAATGTTGGTTTTAATAAAATATACAACTTTAGGTAAACGAAAGAACTGATTTTAACTGATTTTGTCAAATATATGGTATAGCAGCAAAATTTAGGGCAAGAAAAGTGTTCAATTGTAATCTATGACAACAATGTCACTGCAATAAAAGCAAATAGCCTAGCGATCGAAAGTTGAGCGATTTGACTTTACGGAAGAAAAAATCTGTTGTTTTATAATAGGTTAACTAAAGCGTTTAATTTATTGTAACCTTGATACCACTAACGACATTGCAAAAATTATAAAAAACGTGCAATCTGCAATTTTATTACAAAACTTTTTAAAACAAAAAAACATGTATATTCCAAATTCGATTTTTGGCCACCACTGACTTTTTATCGCTACTTTACTGATAATTCAGCGGACGTCAGGCCTGGGTAGATATTTCCCAAAGCAATTAAACTTTTATTGGCGCTTAAAAAGCGTAATTTTGTAAACTATGTAGCGATGGTTCTCTTTAACTGTTTTTACGCTTACGCTGCACGCCACAACCCCTAAATCTTTCTGTTCTTTGTTGTTGGGAGTTGTTCTGTCAAGTTTTGTGTCACAATGTAAATGTTTCTGTTTTGTTGAAGAATGGCTGTTGCAAAATTACAAGAAAATGGCAAAAGTTTTGCGTGTGTATGTTTTAGGTGTTCTTTAGAATAAAACGTAAGAAGATGTTAAGTTTATTAAATTGACTACTTAATAAAACTAAGAACATTTTAAATAATATTTATATCAAAAGGGTCATTCTCAAGTTTATAAGGTCAGGTATTTTTTTTAATGAGTAAATTAGCAACTCATACGTTAGGGATAAATATATTAGAGGTAGGAATTAAAATAGAAAATATTTTATATTATACTTACCTGAAAATACTACATTTTCAACTGTGTATAAAATACAGTAAATATGACATTTTCAGAACAGCGCACGGATTTTTTTCCCGATCCTTCTTTCCGTGCGCTTATACAAAAATGCATCCATGGAAACTGTTCATAACATCGCTTTATTTATTAATGACATATTTTATTTTCTGTCAGTGAAATTTATGCCATTTTCAAAAAATAAATTCAGATTTGTAACATAATCCGGATATTCCCGCTATTATATTACAACAAGCGGCAAAAGTGAGTGCATATTTATTACCAGTGAAATCCAGGTTGAGATATAAACATGAATATCACATTTTTACCGAATGGCGATCTCAGAAAAGAATCAAAATCGTGAGTGACGATATTCTCTTAGTTTATTTTTCTGAAAAAGCCAAATCTATGAAGTCATCCACCTTATCGAGTCGATTATCCATGTTAAAGTGTTGTTTGGCAATAAAAGAAAATACTCACAACCAATATCCAAAAACTATCGCTTTTTTGAAACGACAAGCTGTAGGATATGTACCAAAGAAATCCAAGGTTTTTACATCAGAACAAGTAACCAAATTTTTCTATTTGATTTTAATGTTTGGCATCTTCGGCGCATGCCGCAGAGATGATTTAATACGTTTGAGTTTAGACGATGTGGTAGATAATGGGCCTTTCCTTGTCGTGTTTGTACGAGATGGGAACACTCACAGGTCAAGAAGTTTTACCATTACCAATGAAAATTGCAAATTCAATGTCTGTACACTTTACCGTAAATACGCAGATCTCCGCCCTAAAAATATGGAGAGTAGAAGATTATTTGTTGCATACCGAAACCAAAGATGTTACGCTCAACATGTTGGGTGCCATACTATCAGTGGTATTTCATAACTTGTTGCAAAATACTTAAAACTAAAAAATCACGAAGAATATACCGGACAGCGGCTAAGGCGTTCTTCGGCTACCATCTTGGTAGAAAGCGGCGGTGATTTACACACTTTGATTGGCTTTCTTCAAAAATAGCAGAAGGATATATAGAGGAGTCCATACAAAGAAAAATTGAAGTATCCCAAAAGGTGTTTAGGCCTTGTTACTTGGAAACTACAAAATCTGTAACATCAAGAGAACCAAAACATACACGAATACTACGCTTCAACATCTTTAGTTCAATAAAAGGAAATACAAAAGGGATTGAGCTTCAACAATAATACGAATTGTACAATAAATATAACCATTAATCATAACGGTTCCGTCCAAAATTAATTTTCTTAGATTTAATAAGCTTCTATTTTTTTTTGTTAATTTGTTTTACTGTTTAAAAATAAAAATAAATAATCGCAATTTTCTTAAATCATTTTTTTGTTTGTTGTTTATGTTATTTTCAGGTACCTAAGTGTAATAAAAAATATCGTTCTTTACACGTCCAGAAATGGGTTTTTCCGTTCATGCATGTCTTACCTTGTTCGGCTGCGCCTCAGACGAGAATTTGTCCCCCGCGCACGGAAAAAATCGTCATTTCTGTACTGGTAATGAAATATACTATTTGGTGCCTCTTCTCCAATACTAACTGAGTGAAGGTCTATTCTCAGCAAAACTAGAAATAAGATTAATTGCGGTAGTGAGGAGATCGTTGATGTAAAGCATTAATATTGTTGTTGACACCAACAAGTTCTGATATACCTCATTAGTTATACGGTTAAAACTGAAATAATTGCTTGTTAAATCTTTATATTAACCGATATAAACTAATTAGAAATAAAGCCAGAGAGCAAAGAAATAAATTTAGGTGAAAGTTTTACATCTTTAGTGATAAACTCTGTTTTGACTGTCATGTGTAATTTTGTATTAATTTAAATAAACTGCTTCTCAATTTAATTGCAAACTAAAAGAAGAGTACTCTTAAAAAAAAATCTTTGCCAAAAGCTACGTTTTACAAAGAAAACATTTTTTATTTCCTAATTATATGATGTTATTTAGTAGTAAAAAAGGACAGGTTTCTCAGATTTTTGATACATGCTCCGTTTTTCAAGATATGAATCTTTTTTCGAGTGGATGAATTTTTAAAATTTTGTCCTTTCTGTATTTAAAGTTAATCGGTTAATTGTTTGGATGATTTTAAATGTTCTGAGGTATTCCTTTAATAGTCAGTTAAAGTCTATTCCGGCAAAATTTATTATTGCGTGGTGGTTACAAAGTTTATATATTTTTTAATTTTAAAAGTAGTTTTATGTTTATAAATAAATATTATTTTACTATAACCACATTTTAAAAATTTTAACAAAAATATAATTGAATACCTTGAGTTTCTTTTTATTTAGTTTTATACTTTAAAAAGCTGTGTGTTTTGGTAAAATATGCCTTTCTATTTAATTAAAATTTTGCATTAGCTTTATGAAAACCAGGGTTTTATGTTATATAGGAATATAATCCCAAATCTTACGTTGGAATATGATACAGGAAATAATATTTTATTATAAAACGTCTTTGAAAAATACCTGCAATATTGATTTAATTTAGTAAAATACAAAGGCCCTTATATTAGCAATTGAATATAAACTTAATCAGGTAAACCCAATTTAACGTGTAATTATAACAATTGTTATTTCATCAAAATCTGCTTTATTTATTAATCTATTCTAAAATAAAATACTACTAAAGTGTAGCTTTTATGCATTGTTATTGGTTTTACACAAATTAATAATACATACTGTAATTGAAGTGGCCGGTCAGAAAATCCTAGAAAGATATATCCCAATCATAAATATTCCATATGACTAAAACATTCTATTAAAAAATATCCCATAGAAAAATACTATGGCAAAAACTAATACAAAAATATTCTTATCTTATCTACCAAATATGACCCAGGTCCAAGCTTGTAAGGTTATGGAAAATATAACTTGATTTTCTGACCGGGATTCGTGGTTGATTTTAATGACGATGTGTTAATTACAATACAAAGAAATGCAGAGCACGTATTTGTACTAGTAATATGGAATATGATGGTAAGTTGTGGTTACTTTTGGTTACACATAACAGGAAAGATAGGGATATTTTTGTATATGTATGTTTTTGCCATATGATTTTTTTATAGATGATTAATGATATATTGACTGGGATTTCCCACCAGGATTCTGTAATTGTTTAGTAAGCTTATAAATCACACATTACTGAGAAACTTGAATCACGTCTCTGGCTACACTAGCGCCCGTACCTTTGTAAATCATGATTTGTTATGAGATGTAGGTAAATCATAAAATGTTTGAGGCTTCTTGTTTTAGGATTAAATAATATTGGATATAATAGTTCGGTATTTTGGAAAGCAAATAAAATGCTTAGTTTTTGTTGATCAGATTAAATTACGTTCAATGTTGCTTTTGTTATTCATAACTTTTTAACAAAAAACAACCCAATAAGTTTTGTTAACTCTATAATAATCATAAAATGCTTTTTAAATGCAAGAATAAATTTAGTCCTTGTTTATTGCTTAACTGTGTAAATGATCGAGAGCAAATAAAATCTAAAACTACTAATAGTCTAGGAGGAATCGTAACCCGTATCTCGCACCGAAAACTATTCCACCTCAAATTTTTTTAACAATCCTCTTTAAATTGCCCTACTGATGATATAAATGCATGTTGCCATAGCGCCACCTGGTGCCCTATTGTTTAAACCGAAATTGTTTAAACAATTGCAAGGAATTGTTTATTTTTTTAACAGGACAATTTTTTTATATTCTTTGTTGAAATACAAATAAAAAAGGTCCTATGACTTTTTACAATAAAATAATATTTTTCGAGATTCTAAAAAGTTCGAAAAATCTCAAATTTGATGAAAATTATATATTAAGAAAAAACAAGAAAACATAAAAAATATATTTTTTTATTCTTTATACAATAGTTAATAATATCCCTAATTGAGATTTAATTTTTTTTTATTGTTTATACAGGTTTTTTGATTGTTTATTAAGCGCGCTTACAAGTATGCGTCCCTTACGATACTTAACGCCGCGCGCCGTCTCTCCGACTCATAATCATTATTTATCATTTATCTTAAAAACTAGTAACTTTATTAAGATTGTTAAGAAAACCATAATATTATTATAAAAACAAATTGTACATAATTAAATTAAGTTTTTCCCTGAAATCAATTTTACAAAAGATATTAGAGCTTTATTTTACTTGTAAGCGCGCCTAATAAACAATTAAAAAACCTGTATAAACAATAACATTTTTTAAAATCTCAATTAAGAATATTATTAACTATTGTATAAAGAATAAAAAATATGTTTTTTATGTTTTATTTTTTTTTTTTAAATATAATTTTCATGGGTCAAAAGTACCCAAATTTGAGATTTTTCAAACTTTTAAAAATTCATACCTCCAAAAATATTAAATTTGTCGTAGAAAGTCATACAACCTTTTTTTATTTGTATTTCAATAAAGAATATGTCCGGTTAAAAAATAACAATTCCTTGCAATTGTTTAAACAATTTCGCTTTAAACAATATGGCACCAGGTGACGCCATGGCAACATGCATTTATATCATCAGTAGGGCAATTCAAAGAGGATCGTGTAAAAAAATTGAGGTGGAATAGTTTTCGGTATTCATGCGCCGATTTCTCCTAGACTATAAATAATATGTAAACCTTTGGGATGTAATAATACAGTATTGATGTATCGAAAATTTAAAATTATTGGAATTTATTTAACGCCATAATTTTGATACAAAATTTCAGGAGTTTTGGGAAATCCTGTATAATAACATCGATTATGGTGGAGTAGATTTACATACGAAACTACAATTGCGTAAGGCTAGTTTACTATTAAACAGTTTTTTAATAATTATTATTTAAAAAACCCAATCCAATTTTTTAAGTGCTTTACAATAAAATCAACTAGTTATTTTCCATCCGACCCTTTTTCAAATTAAAAATTTAACGAAACATACATATATATTTATATATTGAAAATTACCTCGCATTGCTGCTAATTCTAGAACATATTTGTAAAATATTGGGCATTTTAGACCTTTTTGTGCGTAAAACTCGCTTCATCGGATACCCAGTGCCCTTTAATTTTCTCATTTAGAGTCCGATTTAAATTCGCATATTCTCAAAGTGGCTTTTTATTTAAATTAATGACCACGCCAGAGCAAATTTTACAATTTCTGACCCCTAATATTTGGGTGAGTACAAAAATGTGGAATAAAAAAATAGAAAGTATAATAAATAAATAAATATATATATATATATATATATATATATATATATATATATATATATATATATATATATATATATATATATATATATATATATATATATATATATATAAATATAAAAGGGTTCCCTTAATGGTATGTCATATTTGAAGGAGGATTTTGGCGGGCGAAAGTCGAAAAGTCTATAACGGGGCCCCTAAAAGTTATTAAATCCCCCGGGTGTTAAAGTTTTAATTTTTTTCTTTTTTTTCTTAATTATTTCCTTTTTTAACCAAATAGGTACAAAATTTGGGACCCGGGGGTTTTCTGAGGCTAGAAATTTTAAATTCGTCCACGCTTTTGATGTTGCGGGCCAGCTACGGCCTTCCTTTACTTGTTTGGGTTTCGAACTTTTTTTTAAATTAGGGACCTTTTTTTATTAAAAAATAAGTTACTATAAATCCATTTGCATCAAAAGTATACTTTATTTAAAATCTAGGGTGGGCCCCCCCGTAAACAATTTTTAAAGGATCCCAAAATTTTTTTATGGAAAATTTTGGCAATTTTTTAAAAACTTGCATAGTGGTAGTTCTTCACGGTGATCAAAGTTTTGGCAAAAAACCCCAAAAACCCCTCCCCCCAAAACACCCCTAAAAAAGTCACTGGGAATTGGGGACCTTTGAGGGTGATTTTAGGGGGTTGGAGGCGTTTTCGGCTTTTGTGCCCTTAAAACCTTTGATCATCGTGTTAAAATTATCATATGCAAAGTTTGAAACAATTGGCCAAAATTCAGTTTCCATAAAAAAATTGGGGATCCCCAAAGTGTGTTTATCTCGAGAACCCTTTTCCCAGGACTTAAATAAAGGGATACGATGCGGGTATTTATGGGAACACTTTTAATAACGGTCAATATTCCAAAATTTAAAAAAGTTACGAATCTAAAACAAGGAGGTAGGCCGAGCTGGGCCCTCTAACCTTAAAAGCGTGGACGAAAAATTTTCGCCTCGAAAAAACCCCAATCCCAAATTTTGCCGCTAGGATTTGGAAAGAATAATTAAGAAAAAACAAAAGCAAAATTAAAACTTTCCCCTGTATTTAATAATGCTTTTAGGGCCCCATTGGACTTTTCGACTTAAAAGAAAGGAATGCCTCCTTCAATTTATGACATCCATTAAGAAAACACCCCTTTTTTATATTTTATATACAGGGTGTCCGGAATAACTTGAAGTACATGGGGATCTTGGAAACCGTTGGAGATACAAAGTCGGTTAAATGGGAGAAAAGTTGGTACCAGAGTGCCCAACAATATTCCGTTTTGAGCATATTTTTTAACTGGTCTCTTCAAAGATATCAGAGTGAAAACAAAAATGTGCGTTTTAGAACAACTTTAATATTTCAATCATTATATGGACTAGACCCGTGAAAATTTCAGGGGAGGGGGTAAGACACATCTGCGAATTTAAAAAAAAGGGGGTCAAAAAATTTAGGCCTACTATGTTGCGTGCAGCAATAATCAACTTTCGTTTTTCTTATGGCCGCCATATTGAATTTTTACATTTTTAAAATGCTTAGAACATCCCTTTCCAACCGTGTATAACTCGTACTTATTAAACCAGGAAAAAAATGCAAAAATGACAAATTATCATTTTTCACATAGTAGGCTTATGTCTATTTCGTTATTATTGACGTATTCATAA
>JAHBCN010012163.1:0-49767 GCA_019359885.1 Listronotus oregonensis
AGAAAAACGCGATTAAAGTTAAGTTTTAGGTAGTCTAAAAGATAGAACAGTAATATACTTACATTTTCTTAAACAGCGATTTCAGCTACATACCAGGTGGTGCATCGCCGAGCGGAACATAGTAAATCCCACGTAAGTTTTAAGGGGGTCAATTATTGGCTTTCCTGTACATTTTACAGAAAAAATGTTAAAAAACTTTTTGAAGAGAGCAATCTGACAAGCCCTCGTGTCAAGTTTCAAAAAAATTTAGTAAGCGAATCTTGAATTATTCAAATAAATGTAATTACAAGATTACCAAATTATCCGGTCGGGTAAAACCAAACAGACAGCGGTAAAATAAATATTGTCCCTGACATGAGAAAAAGTGTCAATAAATCAGTGACAGTCGATATTAAAAAAATTGATGAATTATTTAATCGACAAAAAAGTTTCTATAATTAAGTGGCATTATACGGGAAACAGTCATTCCGTCAATTTCAACTATTAAACGTAGTGTCACTAAGTTCGAGTCCAAAGATCCTAATAATTTAAATGTTCAACCGGATATCAAAAATAGAGCCGAAGAAAGAAAGGTAATTGTCTCGAAAGTTGCCTCCTCTCCGATTTTGACCAAATTTGGTATACGGGGGTTTTTTGGGGCGCTGATTACGAATGTGCAAAAATTTTTTTTCGGCAACGTTTCGTTTACGAGATCAAAGTTTCGTTTACGAGATCAAAGTTAAAAATCAAACTAACCTAATTTTCACTATTCACCCCTTCTTTTTGTACAGAATTCTTGATTGTTACACTAAAGTGGCACACAATATTTTATAAACACCTTTTAAAACCTTGTATTTTTATTTATTTTACACCTTTTTTTCATTAAATTGTGAACTTTCAAGTTCAAAGGCAGCAACTACATTTGTTTACAAAAAGGCTAGTGTATACATGGTTGCCTACACGTTGCGGCGTGTGAAAGTGGAGGTTTGCAATTTGTAAGGAATATATCTTGACCACCCTGTATTTTCAAAAGACTATTTCGTTAACAAAAAAGAAAAAAACCTTTTAACACCATGTGGGATATATAGCTTAATATTCTAAGATAAACAATTCTAAAAAAATTTTCTTACGTTCTCAGGACCATCTCATAAATGTGTCGATTGTAAATATTTTAAAAGCCCTAAACCGTAATTTAACATCCTAGATTTGAGTAAACATTAAGTTAGACAGTAACCAATATTGTTCAGATATAGAAATTTATAGAACTACCCCCAACGTTGTTTATGGTTGGGAAAGGTCACGCAGATGTTGACCACCCGCTGACGCATTATTTTTATTAAACCGATTTTACCATTATGAAAACAAAAAGAATATATATGAAGACTCTGTTTTGTAGGTATTAATTTGATTTGTAAAGTAGTTTGCTTATGATTTTTTTTTACCTATGTAAAACAACAAGGAAGAGAAAAATAAAAATTTGATAAATTGCATATAGGTTTTTTTTTTCTAATCATGACGGACCTTCTTATATAGGAAAGAGTTGATTACCTTGATTTTTAAAAAAGTAAAAGACTTGAACATTAAAAGCCAAATTGAATTTAAAAACTAAATGAACCCCGATTTAGAACCACTGCGCCCTCTAGTTCTGAAGGCCAAATTATAAGGCCTAAAATAGGAACCACATTAACAGGGCGGGATTACAGGGTTAATGTTCCCGTTTAATTGGTGAAAAAGGGCCAGGCCAGGAACCACGGATAGGGGGGATTACAGGGTTAATATTCCTGTTTTGGTAGACAAGGGCCAAACCGGGACCCGCGAATAAGTGGGGTTCATCAAGGAAGGGCGTATAGGTTTCAGGAATTTAAAAATTATTATTTGAGTTAATTAAGTCTGAACCCGTTTTAACGTGTTGTTTTTACTCGTGAGTTCTCTGTTCAGGGTTTGATCCTTATAAATTAAATTCTTTTTGAAAAAGACAAATATATTAAATATTTTAAGGGAATTTCACTAAGGGTATCCTTTTAAGGGAAAAATTTATCTTCCTGTGTTTTTTAAGTATAAACGGCAGTAAGTGATCTTTAAATATTTTTATTTTCAAAGCTTGTATTTCCTAAATTTACCAGGGGATTATCTTTTCCAAATTGGTTTTAACAAATTGGTTTTCCCAAAATCTAGTTCTTATTGTGTTAGTTCTAATTTTTTTTTGTTTATCATTGTAAATAGTTGCTTTATTTATATTTGTAAATAGATTTAATTGTTTTGAGAAATTCTTCTTTTATTACTCTGGGGGAACACATTAGAAAAAGGGAGGGTTACCTTTGTGCGCTAGTGAAATCATACCAGGTGGCAGCAAAGAACAACAGAGAAATCCCAAGTGAGACGACGAGAAAGAGTATAGTTGTAGACGTAATTGGTAAGATCTAATAACCTAGTAGTCCTTGCATACTAAAACATCAAGAAAGAAGACCAACCTATCTTTTAGAGTGCCTTTGTCATTAAATATAAAAGTTCCGTTTAAATTAAAATAACTACCAACTCCGAAGTGGGAAAAAAAAGTTTCGGATGTCGGCCATAAGCTACCATTAATAACTTTTACGACAAGCGCGAGTATTTTCCCACAATTAAATGGGAAAAAATGTAAAAAATTTAAAATAAAAACAAGTTTTTAAAAGGTGTTTGTAAAATATTTTCCAATTTGGTGTAAAAATCAAAATTCTGTACAAAAAGAAGGAGAAAAGGGAAAAAAAGGTTAGTTTGGCCAACTTTGATGATGAATACTCGAAAACGAAACGTTGCCGAAAAAATTCAGATTCGTATTCAGCGCCCCAAAAACCCCCGTATACCAAATTTGGTCAAAATCGGGAGGAGGCCTTTGAGACAATTACCGAAAGAAAGAACAGAGATCTTAATATTCAACTGGATGTGGAGAAAAACAAAATGATTAGTACGAGGGTTCTTGGGCAAGAGGTAAATAAACATCATACAACGGTATTACGCACTTTGAATAAACACAAATATTATTCATATAAATTCGAAAAGCATCAAGATCTGCAGGAAGGAGATGAAGAGCGAAGAATGGCATTTTGTTTTGAAGTGATGGAAAGAGCAAATAACGATAGGAATTTTTTACGAAATATTTGTTTTACCGATGAATGTACATTCACCCTCACCAATGAACCAAATGTTCAGAATTGCGGGTATTGGAGCCAAAAAAATAAACATCGCTTTGTTCATACTCGGACACAATATCCCCAAAAAACAATGTATTCGTGGGAATTATCGGACACCATAGCATTGGACCCTTTTTAAGGACTTTAACCTGACAGCAGAAACCTATTTGGACTTATTTCAAAATCAAATTGCACCCGCCTTGGAAAAAGTTGTTCGAGAAGATCAAATGATCTGGTACCAAATGGATGGTTGCCCCGCCCATAATGTCCGTATGTTTAGAGAGTACCTGGAAAATGCTTTTAAAGGCAATATTATTGGTCCACGGTACCTGATACTTTGGACAGCCAGGTCACCTGATCTTTCACCGAATGACTTCTTTCTGTGGGGTCACTTAAAAAGTGTTATTTATAAAAGTGTAAAATTTGAGAATCTAAACCAGCTACAAAACGCTTTTTCCTTAGAATATAATAAAATTTCGCAACGTTAAAAATAAATTTTATGATCGGTTCGGATATTGTTTAGCTGCTAATGGAAGGTTGTTCGAACATTTGCTTAATTAATGTTTTATGTGATTCTCTATTATTTTTAAAAAAGTTATTGTATTTTATTTAATAGTTATAGTATTAGTATATTATATATTAGAGTTCAGTTCTTTTTTTTCGGATTTTTTCGATCTTCTGAGTTAAACATTTACAATTATTTATTGCGATGGCTTTGGACTCGAATTTACTGATAATACGTTTAATGATTGAAATGGCCAGATAGGCTTGATGGAAAAAAAATTGAAAATATTTTAGATAGTGCTATCGGTTTAATTAAATTCTAGTATGATAAATATTTTTTTAATGATCGATAGTAATAATTGTTATTAGTTAAACTTAATTGTTACATTAAATAAAAGGTTTGATAAAAAAATAATGTTAACGTGTCCTTTACTTTGAATGTAATGGTTGTGAAATTGATGAAACGAAAAAAAAACATTCCTTGTATTCGGCTATTCGTCAGATTTGACAAAGCCTTATAACAAATTGTTTGCTGGTGGTTGGTGTCTGTTTGGTTTTACCTGAACCGAAAATTTGGTAATTTTACATTTACATTTTATTTTATAATTCAAGATTCGCTTATTAATTTTTTTTGAAACTTAGCACAAGGGTTTGTCAGATTGGCCTCTTCAAAAAGTTATCTTACATTTTTTCTGCAAAATGTACAGGGAAGCCAATAATTAACCTCCTTAAAATTTACATGGGATTTTCTGTTTCGCTCGGCGACGCACCGCCCGATATTCTTTTACCTCAAATTGAATATTTAACAAATTTTACTTCGAAAGTCAAGTCTTTCTTTTTCCTTTTGGACACTTGAAGCTCGAAACTTAGAACTTTCAATTTAAGCTTTATTGCGCCTAGAAATATCTTTAGCTATAACTTAAAATAATTTGAATTTTAAAAAATCCTTTTAAGGAATTATTCTTGAGTATCTAAACTATCAAAATATAAAAAAAAAACATTTTTTTCAACTTTCTTGACTAGAATACCCTCTTAACTAAGAGTACTTAGAAAGGCAGCAACGTAGCATCTTCCTCTTTTTCATTATTGACCTTTAAAATGCAAATAATCAAAGGAGATTGATAATAGATTTCTCTTTTTGTTACTTATTTGTGATTAAATAATAATAGTAATATTACTTAAATTTTTGTAAATATTGAATCTTCTAGATTTTTCTTAAAAATTCGGTAATTTTTTGTTGTAAAATTTGAAACAAAATAAAAAAAGATCTAGGACAACTAACTTTACGGTCATAGAAAGGGAACAGTTATTGTCAGTAATTATGAGATATACACACATAATTAAAAAAAAAAACTTTTATTAGTTTATGTAAATGAATTTAGATATTCCTAATTTACAAGTTAATATTTAAAATTTAAAGGCTAATACAAGCTTTTCATATTTAAACTAAAGTTTATCTTTGATTTGTTCAAATAAAGGCTGAACAATGTTAGCTTCGTTAATCTGAACCTTTTGAAGAACGTAAGGTTATCCATCTCGTCAAAATGGTTTCTTCTAAAAATAACAAAGCAATGTCTAAAAGAATTTTTAAAAAATTCACTGTTTCTAAATTCTTCTTGGAAATATATTTAATATCGCATTTATAATATCAAAATCCAACCACCAGTTTTTAAAAAATCCGTTTTAAATATTTTTTGCCACATTAATTTTATTTAAAACCACAAACGAAAAATAAATGAGCAAAATATTTGTCAAATGTCAAATTACTTAAAGGATCATTAAGTACAGAAAATCCTAAACTTAAAGATAAGTGACCTTAAGAAAGAATTTCAGCTGGTGCAAAAAAACCTTTGAAACTTAAGGGGTAGTTAATTCTAAAGAACAACTTAAGTGACGCGAAAAATGTTGGTGCAATCGGCTAGAAGAGATTTAATAATAATCCAGGTTCAATTTTAAAACACAGATGATGACGGTTGTACAAAACCAATAAGTTTTTTTTTTCAATTTTCTTATTGTTTCGCCATTGGACAATATACCAGCCGTAACTAATTTATATACAGGGTTATTAATTTTAAAGTAAACAGGGCTTTATTTTTAAACTTCCCTGTACTTTTTTAAAAAACGAATATAGCCATTTCGTGTATTTTTTTTCCGCAGAATCCAATAATCTAATGAGAAAAACATTTGAAACAAAAACGAGTGACGTATTTTTTAAATGGAAAATCCCGTATATTTTTGTATCAATAGATAGAGTTTTCCACGAGGAATTCGGTGATATAGGGGTTGCTGGGTTTACTTCCTGCGGTTCTGCTGCAATTGTCTAAAAACTGCATGATACTATAAGGATACTTTCACCTAAAAAAACCTGGCTCCCACAGGTCACAGGTGCTTATTTGTCATAGTCAAGAATTTTAAAAATACGTTTATTACTTTTTGGAGTAGTTTTATAATGAGGTTTTCATCAGAAAAACGGCTTCAAATTATATCATATGCTAAAAATGATATGATATATCTATTTCTAAACCAAGCAGCACAATTATAATGAACGGAAAAAATTAAAATACAATACGAGGTAAAATATGGTGGTAATAAGAACACTTACAACAAAAAATTATAATATTACTAATAATTTAAATGTTCTATATGACCTCCGTTATTTTCGAAATATGATCTATAACCCCTTCTTAGCCTTTCTAAACTCGCTCATATTATTTGAGGTTCTTGGTTAAGACGATTAATTTCATTTACATTTTTTTCTCTCATTTCCTCTGTGTTTGGGTTCCCATTTTGGTAAACGACATTCTTCAAGTGACCCCATAGAAAAGTGTCCAAAATTGTAATATCTGGACTATTTGGTGGCCATCTAATAGTGCCATAACGTCCAATCCACTGATTGTATCGGCGATTGATATACTGCACAACTTGACGAACAGCATGGGGCGGCGCTCCGTCTTATTGCCAAATTATCTTGCGATACGTTTCGAGTGACAATGTTTCTAAAATGTTCTCAATATCGTTTTCAAGAAGCTTGAGATATCTTTCTCCAGTTAAGGATCCTTCATACAATATTGGACCGACAATTTTATTGTTAAGCACCCCACACCAGACATGAAGAGAAGACCTCCCTTGGTATTTAATCCCTTGAAATTTCCTGGATTTTTGTCTTGCCCAGCTGTGCGTATTGCGTCGGTTAAACATTCCCGATCTAGTGAACGTAGCTTCATCCGTCCAAAGAATCGTTTGAAACAAGGTAGGATCGTTATCCTGTTCATGGATTAAAATTTGGGAAACAATTTGAAAGCGAAGTTCCTTTTGTTTTCGTGTTAAGTGCTGCACTGGAAGAACGTGATATGGAAGATACTTAAAATATTTCAGTGTTCTCTGAACCGTCGCATAAGTTACTCTTCTTCTTGCAGGGCCATACTTCAAGTCTCTAACTGCGTCAGTAATTGACTTCATGGGATACAAAGTAAAATAATTTAGAGTAGCTCGATCCCGGTTTCTTTTTCTCATTGTAATCCTTTTTCTAATATGTAACGATTTTGTTTCCTCGAATAAGACCTTCAGTTTTAAAGTCGTTTTAGACAATTGCAGCAGAACCGCAGGAAATAAACGCAGCAACCCCTATATCACCGAATCCCTCGTGAAAATCTCTATCTATTGATATAAAAATACGTCACTCGTACTGTAACTCTTTTGTTTTTGTTTCAAATGTTTTTTTGATTATATTATTGAATTACCCGGAAAAGAATACACGAAATGGCTTTATTTGTTTTTTAAAAAGGTAAAATAAAGCCCTGTTTACTTTAAAATTAATAACCCTGTACATGCTTTAAATTGCCGTGACGAATAAATGTATCAAAAAGTCCTTGTTGGTACCTGGCAAGATGGGACCTCTTTGGTCCTGGTACGTATAAGGTAAAATGATTAGTATAAGCACGCAGTGAGTTTTTAAGTATATGTTAAAACACTTGTGAAAAATATCTTATTATAGAATTGCAATATTGCAGTATCCCTCAATTAGGGTTTGTTTTAATTATTATTAGATATTAAGGGTAAATAATGGATAAAAACATATTGTATATTATATTTAAACATAAGGAAAAACAATGTCGCTTTGCAGTAAAGTTCATTGTAGATCTTTTTATTGCAAAATTCTTGACAATATGGTGAAGGTAAAATATTAATACGTCATAAAAATATAAACTAACCCTAAGCAATAAGTTTAAATTTATATTTATTCATTGTACACACCTAAAATACCCCTTCGATAAGAGCGCTTATGTAAAAAAGGTGTAAGATAATATACACTACTTATGAATACCAAACAGAACTATAATTTTCATAGTTTTAAATTGTGAAATAAAAGAACATTAGTTATACAGCAACGAACACACAACTAACCACAACATAACCTATAAAATTTTAAAATTGAGTGCTATTTAAAAGTGCTATAAAAAAGAAGAATGAACGAACTGGTATCAAGAAAAGACCACAATATTGTACTAAAGCTCAGAAAGATGAATAAGTAGAGTCGATGAAAATCTCGTAAGGAGAAATTTCTTCATCCTGGATATTTAAAGACACAGAATTCATATTAACATGGATTTCTTTTCAAGCTACATTCCGTTAAAGGGCTGATATTGAGGACGGTTTTTAATTAATTGCAGCTACCAGGAAAATGTGATTTAAATTAACATTTACTAGTTTATTTAAAATATAACGAAATAAAAGATTTTAAGAATAAGAGTATTATGTTACTTAAACTTTTTGTGCTACTTTTTTTTGTAAATTTGAGAGAAAGAACAGACAATTCTAAGTAAAAAAATTATCCTCACCTCAAACGATATTACTTAAATGTATTAAGTAAAAACGGTTCTCAATACCAACCCTTTAACGGACCGTAACTTGAAAATGGGGCAATACCGTATCATGTTAATAAGAACTTTTTTTCCTATTTTAATAAAAGGGCTGCCAAGAGGTTGACGTTTAGTTTTGAAAAAATAAAGTCATGATTTGCGTTTGAATGTGCACTCAAATTTCTCGTAAACGTTTGGGTCTATCGTTTTGAGGTAGGTGTAACTTTTTTAGTCGGAATTGCCCGTTCTTTCTGACTGTTAATGAAATTTACCAAAAAAAGTACAGCACAAAAAAGTTTTAATGGCAAAAAAACTCCTACCTTAGCCGTATAAAAATGTACCTTTTACGTTTTGTTAAATTCTACATAAAATTTAATACAAATTTGTAAAATTTCATTAAAATTACATTTTTCTACTAGTGGCAAATAATTAAAAACCGTTTTTCATTACCAACTCTTAAAAAGGCCGTAACTCAAATACGAGGCATTTTCGGACCTCTGTTATTATTATTTTTTTATTTTAAGGAAAGGTTTACGATTACTTTTGAAACACCCTGTATATTGGTACGTAGAAAAGTGTTAATTTTGTTTTATATGGCCTTATTATGTAAGGGCAAAAATATAATCGATCATTGGTAGGGCTTAAAAGCAGTTTACAGTAGCCGTTTGTTTTTATACTTTTATTGATTAAATGCTTTAAATAAAATGATTTACGCATAAATATACGGTAGAAAATTATTGAATTTTATTTTCAAATTTTGTTGTAGAATAATTCTTGTTAAAAAAAGGTTTGGGAATTTTAACAAAAGTCAATTTACATTCTATAAAACATTGTACACTACAAACGTTTTGTTAAACATTCTAAACGTTGTTAACTTTAACAATTGCTAGTCCATTGCTAAATTTAACAAGGCGATCATCACTCGGCCGGGAATCAGTTATTTTGACGCAGCATGCGTATCGCCGACATTTTAATGTGCAGGTTGGAACCTCAGCGCCAACAATTATTTGCTTGGTTGCTAATTTTAGCAACAAGGTTCATTAAGATACCTTTCTGGTGCTACAAGTCCACGTACCGCGTGCACGGGTGAAAATATTGAACGTGTACGGGAGAGCGTGGAAGAGAGTACTGAAACATCAACTAGAAGACGTTCGGCACAACCTTGGTTATCAAAGAAGTTTCTGTAAAGAATTTTGGCTACATTGCACATATTTCCCCATAAAATTTAGCCGGTGCAAGAAATAAGGCCGACAGACTACCAGCAAGGGCTTGATTATGCTGCGTTACAGCAAAAAGCTAGAGACAATCGCGATTCCAGATTTGACCGCTCCAGACGTTTTTTAAGGCTATTTAAAGAAAAAAGTATAAGCCACAAACCATTCCTTAACCAAGGCATGACATTAACAATGAAATCCGTTCCCTAACACCTGACAGTTTGCAAAAAGTCATGGAACATGTGCTGGAAAGGGCACAACTTTGTAAAGCAGAAAATGGGCGACATCTGCAAGATTATTTCCCGTTTACAGGCTGCGTTTTCATAAAATAATGTTAAAAATGTATTTACAAATAAAAAAGTTATACATCATTTAAATCATAACGTCCATTTTGCGCCACCTTGTATAAGACATTACTATACATATAAATTTGTGAAAATCTGCATTGATTTTAAAACTTTCCTAACATCTGCATAACAATTTGTATAAATCATTCTAAAGCGTTTCAAACTATAAATTTAAATCTAACATACAACTCGTATTAAAATGGTTTTACCAACATCAAGAGAAGTCTGTCCAACATTTTACTGTATACAGACAGCCCAGTATTATTACTTTATTGCTACAAACTATAGAGACATTTTAAACTCTGTCCGCCAGCAGTGCCTGCACTATTTCATGTTTCTATTGGCAATCATATTTCATATACCTGTGCCGTACACACATACCTCCTGAAGTTTATAATGTTTCGCTAAGGCCTGAGTGAGTTATGGGACGGTAAAATTAAATTACTGCCGTTGACCAGACATATTTTAAGCTATTTGTATTGGTACAACAAGTTATATATTATGGTGATTAGAAATTGGGGCACAATCTTTCCAGGGCATTGTTGCAGAAACACGTCTGGCAACATGAATGCTATTTTTTCATAACCATAAGTACGCTAACATTCCTTTCTAAATTTTTATAAAATAATAAAAATGTATTTTTAAACCAGTAAAATTCCCAAATGATTTTGACCAAACCGCTCTACTAATCTATAAATAGCTAAATAAACAAAACAATTCGAGGAATGCGGCTGCACAAGCACGACGCGAGGAACTCATAATTTGCCAAAAAACAACCGCTTTAGATGCTTTACCGACGAAAGGGAGAAGGGTAACTCGTCGAGGGAGTGCGAACCCCGCGCGTCAAAGAAGAAAGTTAGTAGGACAATAAGCCTAGTCAGTTAAGCTTATTGTCTGAAAGTCTCTTTGTTTCTTACGATAGAAACGTAAAATTTCTTTAGCATTTTCAGAAAATTGCCGAAATGTTCTCTCAAATATTTGATATACAATTGTGGTTTTTCTATGGTAATATAAATATTACTGTATTTGTGTCCTAGACCAAGAAATTTGGCAGTATATCTCCTTCTTTAATCGTTTCATATCATAAGTTTTCGTACAAAGGTGCACATTTTTCTCAGCTACTAAAGCTATTCTAAAAATTTCTCTGTGTCAATTATAACGTGAAGCATTCTACGTAAGGTTCAAAGGTAACCAGACTAACCAGAAAGTAAAGTGAAACTTGGTTGTGGCTGTGTGCACGTAAGAATTTAGGGAAGGAAGATACCTTTGTATTTCATGAAAATTTTTATTTAAAACAATCCTAGAAGAGCGCTTTCGGTATAACCATCTTCAGTGCTATCTACAAGCAAGAAATGAACTTTAAATGTATTGAAGAACTGTTTAACTATTTTAAGAAAGGAAATTGTCAAAAAAAAATAATGAATTCTCTAAACTTTAAATTTATTTTTAAGTGAAATTAAAACATTACATATAGTAAATCAAGAAGTGATAAATTTAGTGAACTTGGTGTGGAAAGAAAGGAATAAGCAAAAGAAAAGTTCAAAACTTACTCGTCGTCAAGCTGAAGTCGTACCAATTTGAGCAAACAAAACATGTAGTAGGACTTTATTAAACTATCACATTATTACATAAAATAAAATAAAAGTCAAACAACAGTGAGTTATGTTAAATTTTCCCTTATTAAAGGGTGAATTAAAAAAAAAAAAAACTTTTAAAACTTTTTCAGTTCATTTCTTTGTAGATAGCACTTATGATGGTTATACCGAAAGCGCTCTGCTAGGATTGTTTTAAATAAAAATTTGCACGAAATACAAGATCTCTTCATTCCCCAGAAAGTAAAGTGTGATAAAAGTGACTTAAAAAACTAGAGTGGTGATTACAAAAGTTATTGGTGAATGGTATGTGTCACAGAAAGGACAGGTGATACGGGGTGTCCCAAAATGTAAATAATTTCTAAATTTGACTAAAACTATGCCGACCTTTGTTGTGTTGTAAAAAAATGTCTAATTGTGTCGAAACGTCTTTATATATTTACGCTTTAAAACTACTAACTTTTTCTTTTATATCGATAGCTACCATTCATGTGAACTTGTTCCGCCGAGAGGCGCCAGCTAATCCAAATAATGCAGCTGTTTTTATCATAAGATAAATATCATCTGGAGTATTAATGAAAAATTGACCATTTCTGTTTTCGTAAAAGATTTTGTTTTTTTTTTTTTGAAAGTAATTCAATATTTTGCTTACAATATTTTTTCTAATTTCAGAACATACCAAGAAAATAAGTACCTTGGTGGAGGTCACATTCTTGGACTTATACCAGTTCCCAAAGTTTCTGTGCTTCTTTTAACAGAGTTCCTTGGATGTAATAAGTAGTAGTTTTAGTATTGCGGTATACAGCTTTCAAAATATTAGTTGGAATATCGTTCACATTCATAACTTTATCAAAATTACCTATTACCTATACAAAGTGGGTCACGAACTAAAGTTCATTACGATTATTTCAGAAAGGAATTAAAAATGTCTAAACAGTTATTAAAAAAAGTTTAAATAGGTAACCGTACCGATAGTCGGGGAGTTCGGAAGTTCCAAGGTTAACAATTAAGAGTTCGGGTCTAGAGGGTACTTTCGAACCAAATTAAGGGGGGCTGGTGATGTGCTTTATACTGGATGCTGCAGGTAGTGAAGTTCTTTCATAATTTACGGGATCCAAGTATTTTCAGTAGAATTGCCCAATATGGTAGAGGTTTCCATTAGATGTCATAGTGTGTCATATAGTGTCCCGCAGTGTAATGTGCCACAAGTGGTAAAGTGTTAGTATACATCGTCCCAAGGGGTGGAAATATAGTATACTTGGCCACAATTTGTCTATAAAAAGTTCACCATTTTTTGTTATAAATAGTTTTTAAATATTGTAAGGTTCAGTGGAAAGTACTAAATAAGCAAAAGGTGTTTTTATGTCTGGCGACTAACACAGTATTTTCTACATAATAATATGCATTATATTTTAAAATAATAAACATATTTCATCTCCTTGTATATGTAGAAATACAATACCCCGTTGTTATTTAACCGAATAAATATCACTATTCGGTACTAACAAAGCCGAAATAGATTTCAAGGATTTTCTGTGTTTAATTGGTCCCAAAATCGCAAAGGAACGTGATCCTGAGATCAAAGATTCGACTCTAGTGGCACTAAAGGCAGGAATTGCATGACTAAAGCGACTTGAAACTAACTAACTGCAAAAGAATCCTTACTGCTTTATAATTAGAATGCAGCTTAAGCTAAGACTAGAATAATAGGAGTATTTTAAATTTAAATGATCTCAAGGTCTTATCGTAGTTACTAAATTAATTTATTAAACAGGTGAATTGTAAAACCGCTTAACATACCGTTATGTTTCCACTGCCATAATATTATTTTTTTTATTAATTATACTTATCACAATCTTTTTAGGATCTTTTAATTAATTAATTTGATATATAAAAAAAAACGTCCAACTGCTTAAAAGATTCTCGCTACTAAGAAGTCCTAATAAATATTGTTTTTATTTCATACTATACTTTAATATTTGATTTTCTAAGCTTTACTTATAATACCGAGTACAAGAAGTAATATTTTTCGCACTGAGTCCAGAAATTTTTACTGCCAAGACTGCTTATTTAAAAAAAAATAGAATATAGAATATGTTTGCGGATGGGGTAAGAAGTGAAGAAATAGACCAAAGAATTAAAAATTAAAAAAAAATCCTCCAAAGCGAGTTTTAACTTGGGATAAATTAAATAAATCAAAAATTATTTTTTGGAAAACGCTCGGATCCGTCGGTTAGTATTTATAGTTGCGCTCATTTCTATGTAAAAAATATTTATAAGGCATGTCCCAAATTTGAAATATAACGTTATCGATGATTTTTTTAAATCGGACCATGGTTTTTTAGCTTATATCAATTTGCACATTACTGCCCAACTTTAAATTTTTCTGCGTCTTTGCGAAATACTAAATAACAAATTAAAACATAAACCATATTTTATTTACTTTAATAATGTTTCTTTAATACATGCTTTGGGAAAGGAGGTTTTCCACCCTTGTGAATCGATTCCGCATGTCTACATTTAAAACCAGTCAAATTTCGATACATGTCTCACTTGATTACCAGAAGCGACAACCACTCTGGGCTAAGTGAGTCTCCATTCCATGTATGGTAGGTATAGAGGACTCACTGTGTAAAAATCCAAGTCCAAGTTTTTATAACCCTATGTGAAAAAACTCTATTTAAAATAATTATTATTACAATCCCAAAAATAAAGCTTAAGGAATCAGCTCAATTTTCGGCAAACGTTTTTCTGATTTCTGTTTCCATAACCGCTTTATTTTATATTATCACTAATTATTACATTTTCGCGATTGTTTCCTCTAAAAAAGCCACTCGCCTAATTGAAGTTGGATTAGGGAAACCGGGTAATGGGAATCATCGGCAGAAAACCAGAATTCCAAACAAAACCCTCGGTTTACGGCTTTAATCCCAAGTTTGCAGCTATTTTATTCGACCGCCTAGGGAATAAGGGCAAAACCCCATGAAATTTTAGCCAAAAAAACAATATATACTTGATGGACATCCCTTTTACCAATTCCCAACCGTAAAGACCTACCAAAACCATCTGCCGAAGAACCTGTTTTGCTGATACTAGACAATCATGCAAGTCACGTTTCGCTTCCTGTCTATGAATATTGCAAACTTTATCACATCCATATGCTCTCTTTACCTCTGCATACGTCTTACAAAATGCAACCTTTTGACGTTTCGTTTTTTGGGCCACTTAAAGGGACATACAAAAAGAAGTGCGACTTATACATGAAAAGTCACCTCGCAGAGAAGATCACACCTTACGAAGTAGCTTCCTTATTGCGGGAATGCATTTAATAACGTTGCGTCCATTGGTAAAGAAGAGTCGGAGTTTAGAGCTACTGGTATTTATCCAATGAATCCCGACGTATTTTGTGAGATTTTCTACCAGCCAAATCGCTCCGATCAAAAACTGCTGCCATTCAAAACTTTGATGAATTAGGGGCAATTAATAGCCCAGCGCCAGGCCAAGAAAGCAGTACCTGGCACATTAATGCAAATTGATTCACCGCTACCACCAACGCCACCAAGAACTTCTAGCGCTGTTGATTGCACAGCCCCTGGCCCATCAGTGAAAAATGTTTTACTGGCACCTGGCCTAGTATATTCATTCACCAGTCTCTGGCACATCAAAACAAATTGATCCAGCAGTCTCTAGTCTTGATATTGTGTAAAAATTAATTAAGTTGCCATAGAAAACCAAATCCCACAATACTAGACAAAGTCGCCAGAAGCAGCATGCAAAAATTCTAACATCAACGCCAATAAAAGAATACTTGATAGAAAAAGAAAACAAGAAAAGTAAAACCGTCTGCCCGGCCAAAGATAAGGAAAAAGAAAAAAGTATAACTAAGGGCAAGAGTCAAGGAAACAAGACTAAAGTGCCAAAGAAGAAGACTGAAAGAGTAAAGAGGAAGGTTTTCCAGGAATCAAACGATACCTCTGTATCAGACGTGGGTACTGATGATTTATGCCAAGACGATGAGCTAGATGATCCTGACGACGCAGGAAACAGTGCTTAAGGCAATGAATTTGACCAAAATAATGAGGTTTGGTACAGGTGTACCTCATGTGGTTTATGGGCTCACGCAGATTGTACGGGGAGTCTGCCAAGGGTTATGTTTGCAATTTGTGTTAGATTTTTGTATGACCCTTATTGCCCACAAGGTGACTACAATTACTCTTACCTCACTGCAATGGGATTCAAAATAGTTTATTTTTATACTTTTATATTTCCCAAAGATAACTAATAATGTAATAATTACTGATCTCAAATGAAAGCCAATTAAGTAGATTTTGTTATGAGGTGGTTGCAATCAAGATTTAGTTTATTTTTATTTTTTTATTTCAATTATTGCTTAAGTGATCCCCATTACCCCTTTCTACCCTAATTATATAATCGATAAGCACGTTTAGAAAGACACGCAATATTGCTAAACATCGATAGAATTAATTAAAATCCTTCTTTACCACACGCAATATGCTCATCTTAGTAATTGTACGAAAAATATTTATAATACCACATTAACATTATTTGGGTTTACTTCATTATTTACTTAAGCGAAACGTAATAAGAACGTTTTAACGACTCTCAAATTACCGAATATCCTGGCAATGTCTCAAGATGCGGTAAGTACCTTAATATCTGCAGAAGTATGTTAACTCCCGGCTCATCACGTCCTTGCAGGAAGCTGAAAGGCCTTAAAGTCCTTCAGACAATGTTGTTTATCGTTTTAATTAAAGACAGAAGTTAACTTCAAGGAGCATAGGGCAATAAAGTTAAGGATTTAAGGAGTGTTTCACAGTTCTGGAATCCAGAAATTACTCGGTTTATTTGAAAGCAAAAGAGTGATATAATGCATCTTAGTGCATTAGAACTGCGAACTGTGGTGTCTTATTGTTTCCTAAAAATAGGATTTTGGAAACAATAATACATATTTACGTTATAAGTCCGGAAAATGAACGTATACAGTATGAGTGAGATGTTTACGAAAAGGCGACGAAGGAGCCGAGTCTGAAATTTCGAAACGAATACTGTAAAGATTTTTCGGACGAATAATCTCAAATACTTTATTTTATACATATATGTGATAAATAATAAAATAATACCGTATTTTTAACCTGCTTCGTATATCTACAAAATAATTAATTATCTTCTTTGGAAACGAATTTTAAGATTTTTCTTTACTGGTAAAAATATTGTCAGTACTGCCATAAAATTTTAATTTAAGAAAAAGATTGCGTTGATATATCCAGGAAACGCAACTTTCATCAATATTAGGTCCGGTAAAAAAAGTTTTACCAGACTAGCCTGGTAAAACTTTTTTTTCTACTAGCGTGTGGAAAGCAGCACTAGTGCGGAAAAGTAAACCCTTGCAAATTCCCCAACTTAAAACAGGTCTTAAAAGTTTTTAATTTAATTTGGATGGCGGCTGTACCTTTTAAATTTAAAATTTGGGAAAATACATAAAAAATTAAATTTTTTTAAAAAACATTTTTAAAAATCGGAAAAATTTTAAGGTAATAATTTGTCACCCCTCCGGGAAACGTAAAGTTGCGGCGAACTTTCTTTTTAAATTTTCCCCTAAAATAATAAAACAAAAAAAAAATGGAATTAACCTTTATTTTCCCTTTTAAATAAATTGCCTTAAGAAAAAGTATTTTTAACCCTTTTCGAGTTTTAAGGAAATTTTAAAAAATTCAAAAATTTAAAATTAAAAAAAAAAAGGGAAAAAAAGAAAAAACTTGAAATTATTATTTTTTAAATTTTGACCAACGGGGTTTTTATTTTTGGGGTTCCCATTTTTGAAAGGAATTTTGTTTCTTTTTGTTGCCTTGACCTATAATTTTAAAAAAATTTAAAAAATTAAGTATACTGTTAAATTTTTAACCGTGTACCTATTAAAATTTACCTCTTTTTTTCCCCCCCCGTTTAGTTTATTTTTTATTTTTAACGGAACAAAAAAATTTTGTTTTTAGGCAAATAAGGCCCGAAAATAGGGAAATTTTTTTAAAATAAAGCGGAATTTAAAGCATTTTTGCGCAACCCGTTGATTCTTGAATGTCTTTGTTTCTATCCTTTCTTATTCCCGGCACCGGCATCCGGTATATTTGCAACTCCGGTCTATTTAGGTTGCCTAGTTATATGATTTTAGGAACTACACAATTGAACCGAATCTTTGATCCGAAACGAAACCGAATATCAAAAGGATAGGAAATTTACATCACTATTGTCAAATTCAAAATAAGTATCAACAGTGTTCCGGACTTAATAATTTTCGGCCATCAAATTTTGATATTTTTGTTTGTTGAAATATAATTGGGATAATAAAAACTGTTTGCTTAAAAACCAACCATGACCGACTAGGGGCTCCGAATTTGTCTAAACAGTTGGCTTAATTTGTTAGTTAAAGCGGCTTTTTTTTCCCAATTATATTTTCAACGTAAATGCGGAACGTATTCGAAAAGACCCCGATTTGGCAACACCCTGACGTTCCTTGTCAATGGGGAGTTTTCGCTATATGGAGAAAATCAATGGTAATTTTAAATTTTCAAATTAAATAAAAATACAAAACACAAAAATTCTCTTCTCCGGTAGTATATTTGCAATCCCTAAGGACACTGGAATATGACTATACAAAAATTTTACCATATAATCCAAAAATAGAAGAAAACCGTATATGCAATAATTACCACAGTTTTAATTATCGATGAGTTTGATCTTTTATAATATGGACACCGGCACCGGTAAAAACTAAAAATCTGACAAGCAAGTTTAATATAGGTAAAATTTTACTTTACGGACACCACGCCGATTCAAGGTATTTCATGTTAAAAAGTGTCATTAAGATCGAAAAGAACATGGATTTAAGCAATTTTTCCAAAGTTACATCATTTTTGAAGAAGAAAATGGGGTTTTTTAGGAAAAAGAAGGCCAACATTTTCTCGAAAGATGAAATAGAAAAATTTTTTAAATAATGTTTCAAATGATGTTTATCTACAAAAAGTAGCTACAATTTTCGGACTATCTGGTTGTCGTCGGGGAAAAAATTGTAAAAAGGGTTGATGAATTACGATAAGGGGAACTTTTAATTGTAAATATTTCAGACTCCAAAACCATTTAGCCGAAGTTTTGTCATTTCCGAGGAAATTAAAAAAAGGAAAATATCCGAAAAACCACAGAGAAGATTTTTTGTTAATTACAAAAAAATGGCTTGTACTGTCCAGTGCATAGGAATAAATACTTTTGGCAAGATGCCCTCTGAAATAGCTGCCTATTTACGTCTTCCAAACCCAGAACTTTACACGGGACATAGCTTTCGCCGTTTCTTAGCTACAATGTTAGCTAATTCTGGTGAAGGCATAACAAATATTAGAAGACTTGGAGGTTGGAAGTCATCATCTGTTGCAGAAGGCTACCTAGAAAGCTCTACATGTTTCAAGAAGGACTTATCAAACAAAATATTATCCCAAAATTCATCTACCCATCTCAAAACGCACTCAAGGCCCATTGTACCGTCTTCTAGCAAGCAACAAAGTGCAATCTCCAACTCCGCAACTTACCCACAACAACTTGCCTCTGCGATTCATTTGCAAAATGCTACCAACGGTTCTTTTACGATTAATGTTGTTAATAATAAGTAGTAATGGTAAAAATAAATATTATCTAATGGTTGTTTAGTGTTTGACTTTTTTCACACACTGGTAGAAAAAATATTGTACCTAACACGTACGGAAAGTGTCTTTTCCACCCTTGACGGTTTACTGCCGTTGCGTGCGAAAAAGTATTCCTTTCCGCACTTGTTAGGTAAATAACTATTACAGGACTTAATACTGTAAAAGTTTATTTTCTGGACTAAAAGCAAGTATCTTAAAGTGCGTCCTACACTACAGTATGAAATTTAAAAGTTTATCAGATAAAAAAATTAAGGATAATAATATAAACGGCCGAGAAATTTAGAAAGTGCAGTGTAGAACAGGATATCCAATGTTTGATACTTTTTTTATTATTTTCCTATTATAAAATAATTTAACGCATTTTTACCATTACTTTTGCAATACTTTATTTCTACGTAACCGTTCATATGCCCGCTCGAAGGATCCTCACCTTGTTGAAGGCAACAGCCGGGTGAGCGGGGTTACGTGTTCCAATGACTTTTAGAGCTGGACCGATAGGGCTACCCATGCGGGAAGATCTAAGAGGAGGAACCAGACTAAGAAGGATCCAAACCCCAATCCAGTGGCGTTATGCGACCCGTACCGAAGGATGGATGGCACCGGGGTCAAAAGGTGTCATGAACGGAGCCTTACGACCTTGCAGGGGCACCGCAGGCACTGACCACATCTTCCCCATTACTCGTAGGATCCTTATGGAAGACCAAGAAAATAAAAATAAAAACGTAAGGAGAGAGCAGAGGAGGGATTCAGGGTCCTCCTTCAGTGGAACTCCAACAAAAACTTCGTGGAGGTCGTGACGGACCACAACATCACTGTCGTGGAGGTCATGACGAACCACGATAGCGAAGCACATTCCACTTCAAAGGCCGCTGCGATGCCAGGGCGGAAAACCAGGGTGTTGCAAGCCAACCTGCATCGCATAACAGTAGGGTTACTAACAGGGCATGATAACCTAAGAGGACACCTACACAAGATAGGCTCATACAATGGGGACCCAAGTTGCAGAATGTACGACGAGGGGGAAGAAACAGCCTACCATATCCTGTGCGAATGTAAAGCATTAAATCACAAAAGACAGGCATTGATTGGGTAATCGAAAATGAGCCCACAGGAATATATCAACCAACCAGTCTCGGGGTTATACAGACTTGTAGAAGGAACAAGACTAATGGGAGGATTGGTATAAAAGATAATGGGAGATTAGGCACAAAAAGCCCAAGAGGCTGCGCCACCTCCGGTCGTGAATCAAGAGGGCTCCCAAAAGAGAAGAAGAAGAAAAAGAAAAAGAACCGTTCATATATATTTTTTTAATTTCTTTTGTTTTCTTTAGGTTATATTTTCTTTTAATATTTTATAATTTTATTTCTTATTTAAGTAAATACCCTTTTATTTTAATTATGGCCCACCTATTACACTAGATACTAATAGGTACTTTTACCAAAACATCTATAAATCTCATGTCAAATATTTTTTTAGATTCTTTTACACAACCCAGCTGAAACACCTAAAAGGATTGCAATACTTTCGAGCACTTCTAATCCAAGAAGTGGCTGTAGCTGTCAAACTCGACATAATGACCACCTCAGATCGTTTTAAAGGTTATGATCTGCACAGCAGGCAATGTTGTTTTCCACAAGAAAGACACCTGGCGTTTTTTGAAAGCTACCCTCAGGAAAATTGCTAGGTGGAATCTCTTACTAATTTTACCAAGAACAAATATATTGCGTATCACATGCCACGTAAGTCAAATCCACAATATTCTCCTTAAATACTGTCATAAAAATAAATTTTACCTGAATTTTTATTCTTACAATTACTGGATTATTCAGAACTCTTTCCTAAAAAATTAAAGTGCATAGTGCTTTAATTTGCAAAATAAATTATTGTGTCTGAGCCATTTGTTAAATTTAACCAGTATCATATAGTTACGATTTTTAAATTTCGCCTGGTTTATGTGTTAGCGTACTTCTGCAGCAAATAAAGTGGGATTAATAATTTTTAGAAGTAACCTTTGAATTATCCTATATAACATAAATTAACTCATTTATTTTTTAAATGCTTTTGTGAACGTAAATTAAAACAAATATTATCTGGTAATTAATATTTAAAATTAATTAGGCATTGTTATTATACATAGCTAATCTACACCTTATTTTTTTTGTTTATTTCGCTATACGCAAAGAAGACATATGACAGATACTTTATTTAATTGCCCCGAGAAATGAGTATATTTTAACTTACATACTACATACTACACACTAAATTCAAATTGCCTAGACATTTAGGGCTTTTTTAAGATTTGTATTTATAAATAATGCTAAAAATAAAACTAATACAGTAACTTTAGTATGGCTGTATTGTTTTCAAGCTTTGTAAACATCTAATAGTTGGCATTTATCTTAAAAAAATTGAAATTAAAAAAAAACTTTGAAATGCATGACCATAATTTTTTTAATGACCATGTATAAAAAATTATATGGCCAAAGTAAGGGTTTTTCATAACTTTAAAAAGTATGATATGTTAGTTTGCTACGCACGTCAAACGAAAACTTATATGCTCCCGTCGAACTATATTTTAACAGGTTATTTTATGGTTTATTATTTAATGTAATGATTAATTCTGGGCTATATATTTTATAATAATTTTAGATACCAAGCGAAGACATCCATATATAGTTTTAAAAACTATAACAAATTTAGTTATTTAAGGTTTATTCGTGCAACCAAAACCAAAATACTATAATAAAAAAAATGAGAAATTAGAGAAAAAAGTGTTATAGTATGCGCAGAAGCAAGTCCTTTTGTTAAAACCCCAAAAAAGTAATGGACTTTTAGAAATATTTTAAATATATATAATTTTGACCCCACTAAAATTTTAGCTTAAATCAAACATTTTCTTTTTGTTTTTAGAAATACAGCTGTTGAGTGGTTTGATTTAAAATTAAACTCCTTTTTAGTTTTTATTCTAAACAAACTTAACATTCGAAAAATCCAATTGGCTTTTGAATTACGCAGTTTTTTGGCAAATATTTTTTTTTTCACACCTTTTCTATATGCGCACTACCGGGTGTACCCAGGTAGGTCAGACAATCAGTCGATTACTTACTCATTACATGGCCCATATTTAGGCAACTATGAGAAGTTTCTACCTGAATTAAACCCGTCATCATGTCATGGGCTCGTGGCCTATATTAGGAAGAGTGTATTAGGCATAAAAAAGTACTTGGCAGTATTGATAAAATGCTATATATTTTATAATTGTATTTTGTACAATAATAGATTTATTTGACCTTACACTATTACATTTTCAATTACAAAATCCTGCTTTCTCAATAACTGATTAAGATCATGTAAATTTTTTAATGCCTGCCGGTAAACTTTTCCTTCTGGTAAAATATCTGGTTCAAATTTTAAAAGCTCTATGCATTCCAATAAGTTTGTTCTTGATTCCTAAAATAAAATATATAAACACAGGCTGGATAATAATATTGGTAATAATACAGTATATTTGTTTGGATAAATTAGTGAAAACTTTCAGTCTCTGAGACATTGCGAAAAATGCAAAGCTTGCAAAAAACTTACTTTTTAATAAAATGATACAATAAAGAATAAAAAATATCCACATTAAATATAAAGCCGGTCCCAGACACTACGTGCATTTGGCGAATGTTCGGCAAATGTGCAAAGATTCAAACTATTCACTACACCTTCGGCCACCCTCCCACACGCTACTTTATTTGAAAAATGCGTCCAGTGACAAATATTTCCCGTAGTAGAGAAGCCGAAGCAGAGGCCGAAGTCTTGATTTTCAGTGGCGTGGCGTTGCAGTTCAAAATGGACAGTGATGAAGAGCAAATGGTTGTCGCTGCTAGTTGTGTGATTTTCAGCAGTGTTTTATTATTACAAAATAGGAAAAAAGAACGGAAAAGAAGAAGATGGTGGATGTTGTCTTTGAATAGAAGAAATTAAAATAGTCTAATAAGACCTTGCTACGGAAAAAAATGTCAAAAGGTGCACTGCTGTTACTTAATATAATGATAAAAGAAACTCTAAATAAACTAAAAAAAATTGTCAAAACGCTTCGTGGAAAATAAACAGCCGCCTAAGGGCGTTTAAGTTCCTAATTTAAAAGTTGTGTCCATTTTTGAATATTAAGAATAAATCAGAAGCTATTTAACTTAGGCTCAGGATATTATACATAAAATGAGGGTAGATTTTTCCATATAATCTAAATCCATCATAATATACAGGGTGTTCTATTTAACATAAGGTAGTTGACGTACTACTTCCTGAGCATTAAAAATAGTTAAATTAAATTTTTCTCAATAACGTCACGACGTTTTGACTTTATTAAATAACCGGCGAAACATTGCCATCAAAGAGTCTTTTTTTCAATTCTACAACCGAGCACTCCACGCTAAACTTTGTTTTAATATAATTCCAGGCATCAGCCACTTTATTTCTATTCTTATGTTCTGGAATCTGTGGGTTCCAAATTGCAGGTTCATTTTCATATAATTGTATAAACTCTAACGTTAACTCGTTGCTCCATTCCATTTCAGCAAATAAAAAACAAATCAACCCGCCACCAATGCAATACACAACGAACTAAGGGGTGCGCTAAAGCAAAGAAACATATAAACAAAGCCGTAGCGTCTGGGAGCGATGCCGAAGTTAACTACGCGGTACTTCGCCGTACTACGAGCTTCTTTTATTCGTGCCAGTTTACCGACAGCCTAGTGGAAAATGACGAAGTACGAATCTTCGTCGAAGGTAGGGCTCCCACACGCTACGCGAATAAGCTCGAATACCGAATGTTCGCCGAATACACGTAGTGTCTGGGACCGGCTTAGAAAATATTATAATCAATTTGATTATTAAGTTTTTTAATGCCAACTAACCAGATCTAACCAGACTATTTAATTTGTCAGGAGAATAATAGGTAATGTAGTTTTACTTTTCTAAAACTACATTATTATTTAATTTATCAAATGAGTTAAATCGTTTTTTTTAAGAAAAAAATTAGCCTCTTATCAAAAAAAAAAAAAATGCAATGATTAAAAAGAGTACCTAATATTATATGAAACACTAGACAAAACCTTTTGATAAAAAGGAAATATTTACCTATTTACGTTCATTTATACTTACAAACTCAATATCCTGACAATAAAAATATTTTCTAAGGACAAACAAGTTAAACAATACCATGTAATGCCTAACCACTACTTCTTACGTCCATACCTAATATCACATATCCATATATCGATACGTTAATTCTAAAGGCGGCAACTGACTTGTAACTAAATGTTGTTATGTAACATGTCCCACATTGAGCATTACACGCAGTGAATACAGAAAGCCGAGCCGTCCTCAGCGAGCTGCTCGCGCTCGCGGCTTTTCATTCGGGTTGTCGGTTTTTTTTTGATTCCCTTAAAAGTGTTCGGCGCTAGACAATCAGTAAATCAGTTTGTTCGTTGCGAGCTTATGGGAAAGTCGCGTTTTTTTCTTATTTCATTATTTAAATAAAATTTATTTTTTGAGGTTTGGCATTTTGTGTGAATCAGGCTGCAGTGGGATAGTGAAAAAACCCTGTTTTTTATTGACAAATTTAGAGAAAAAGCAAATCTGTGAATTCTTGATTTTTGAGAATGCGAGCATTTGTTACGATGTGGTGATGAACTGAACGGGTTTCTATAATGTAATGCTCGTACCGAGCATTACATTACAACGTTCGGTTACAAATCAGTCGCCTCCTTTAATAGAAGAAATATACATAACTCTAGAAAACTTGCAAGTTATACATAATTGTACAAAATAAACAATGTTTATGTGGTCAATGCTATGAATTAACGTAGTGCGTTAAAGTAATCATATACTATACCTAATAACAAAAATCGTATTTTTTTGCTCTGCTACTTGATCAGAATTACAGGTATCTTATAAATCTGAACTAACCTTTAACACAAAATCGACTTGCTCTGTATTGAGGAAATTTACAGATCTTCTTCTGCCCAACTCCGCTAAAGAAGCATGTAGTTCAAATAGAAGAAGTCCACTCCTAAACGGGCAATTCTTTTTTTCAATCCCAAGTATTAGGTACTATACCTAGATGCTGGGTTTTAAGATGTTTAACACATTTTCCATAAATTGTTAATATTTTTTTATTGTTGTGGCCAACCCATGTTCAAAAAAAAACGTAAAATTATAGAAAGTGCATAAATATAATATATTAGTAAATAAAGATAATTGTGTCACATCAATATCTATATTACATGGTTATCTATGCTTGATGATGAAGTAATTTAAAAAAAGAAATAAAATCAACTTTCTTTTATTTTATTAAAAATAATAAATGCACCAATTAAAAACTGTCACAAAAGTTCTCAGAATTTTTTAAATTTTGTATGACAATTTTGACAATTTTAATTTAAAGTACTATTTTATTTTTTATTTAAGTTTATCTTGATAACGGTGTTAAACTTGACACCGAAATATAGATACGTATTTAGTTTTTTTGAGGTTTTAGGGTTTTTTTCTTTTTTCTCGTTTAGGCGATCTGCAAGTTCAGAAGGGTCAATATGACTGAGCAGGCTTAATCTCTATACCCCGGGACCAGGACACAAGGGGTCCCATTTTATAAAAACTTTTTTGGCGTATACTCAACAATATTTTTTTAAACATTTTCCCTAGTTCCGTCAACTATGTCCAAGTGCCGAAACATGAAGATATTGCATTTTACAGCACACAGCCGTTATAAAATAACTACTATATCTAAACCGACCCCAATAATGTTTGAACACTAACCAGTACCTACAGTTTAGCATGAAATCCAAACCACACACAACAGCAAGACTACTAAGCTTGCCCGACATTGTTTTTTATCTCCACAATACTCAGAGCAGACTTATATGTACCAAAACTAGCAAGTAAACTCTGTGTTGGGTCTTTACACAACTGTTTATCACCAATTTAATATAACCTGTTGATTCTCACATGATTGTGGTTAAGCATAAAAATGATGAGTTATCTAGTAATTTATTTGAATTTAATCTAAACAAGTTTTTAAAAAAAATGACAGGGTTTTGGCATAAACAAATTATTATGAAGATACTTATTAAACAGCGTCATTCACAAAGTTGGTGGAAAGAAAATTGTTTTTTTTTTAATAAAACAATGTTTTTATTATCAACAGTACTATAAAGAAAACAGAGTATTGCCCCCACAAACATTATACCAATAGCTACTACCATACCATATGGGAACCTGACCTACAGTTTAATGGGCAAAAAGATCAGAGTTATTTGATTTCCTAGGGTACACAATTTACTTAAAACCTAATTTAGCATGTGTGATAATATTTTACTGCCTAGAGAGCATCAATCTCCAATAAAAATTTTATACCTTTATTATTTTGGAAGATGTATTTCCGTATCCATAACAGTGCATAGCAAACAGGCTTTAGTCTAGTTTTGTTTTAGTTTCTAAATATCTAATTTTAGTATAAACTTTTAAACCCAATATTCATTATTTTCCTAATTGCAAACTTTAATACTTACTTGGTATCAGAACTTTAGTTAAATCTACCAACTCCTGACAGCTCTTCCTTTTTAATTCCAAGTCAGTATTAGATACATCTGACAATCCTCCTGGCATATTCTGGCCAATAAGCTGACTTAACGTTAGTTTTACATCAGTTACATAGAAGTTATTTGGAGACAGAATTCTTTCAAATTTGTTAACAAATTTTTTACAAGCAACTACGTCATCTTTTATTGATATGAGCCATATCTTCCCCTATTTTTTCTAATAGTGTGTTAACCAAAACATATGATACCGAATAATTACACTTGCTGCAATACCATTCTTGGGATTCGTCTTTAACAGTAAGGAAGGTTTTTGGCAGAAGGAATCCATCACATGTGCTAAAAATAAATAACGGAAACTTTTGACTGTTTTTATTTGAAACATTTTAAATTTTGCGCAGTAAGAGCTACGGTATTAAATAAAATAATAAGTTTTTTGTATTTATTGATGACCCCAATATTTAATATAAATTATAGCAAATTCTTAGGAAAATGTACTCATACGTGCTCCAATAAGAAGTACACCAGCGAGTTATACCTTTGGATAAGTTTATTTTATTTGTGATAAAAGTGCGTCAAAAAACTTATATTTCAATCCCTAATAGGGTTGTTTAATTTTACGCAGATATTTTGTATGTGTTTACTACTAACATGGGTTAATAAACTTTTAAATTTCTACTTAAGCCCCTTAATCTAGCACTGTAAACTTTTTTTTTTATTATCTTTGGACAGTCCACGAAGGCTGGGGCCTGGGAACTTCCACCCGACCTTGTACTACTACCTTATTTACCCTTTAGAATTTCGTAACCATAAACATTCTTGCAAATAACTTTATTCATTGGTATTATGTAGAATTTATAAACATATTGTTTTTTTAGTGGATATCCTAGAGGCAAATAAACAAAGTGTACAATTTTTAAAAATTTAAAAAAAAATGTTTACAAGAAAAAAACAGGGGTTGTAAGCAAATTTTAAAAAATAGTTCACAACCCTGTTGCTTATTCTAGTGCAGTGTTTTTTTTTATTATTATTTTAGTTGTTTTAAAAATAAAACAAGTTGAATGTAATTTATACTATTTTTTTAATTTTTAATATATTAAAGAGAGACACTACACAGCCACTGTTTCGTTCCTGTTATAGAAGTTCCCCACATTTCCATATTTTTTTATTAGAAGTCCGAATCCTTATTTTCATTCCATTCCTTTTTCTTATCTTCTGATTTTAGTGCCGGTAGGACTTTTTCCAAGAGCTGGTGAACAATTTTAAGTAGGTTCTTAAGACACTTTGAAAATTTGTGTAATTGTCCTTGAAGGACCCCTAAACATTAAAGTCAAGGTCTGGCTGAAGGAGAGCGGCCCCCTATTATTTTTTTAATTCAAGGGTTTGTAGGTTTGTAGGGGGCCGCCACGTTCAGTAATACCTTGACTTTTATGTTTAGGGGCCCTTCAAGAACAATTACACAAGTTTCTAAAGTACCTCAAAAACCTACTCACAATTGCGTACCAGCTCTCCTGCAATCCCGAGAGCTGGTGAACTAGTTTGAGTAGGTTCTTGAATCCTTTAAAAATTTGTGTTATTGTCTTTGAGGGACCCCTAAACATAAAAGTTAAAGTCTGACTGAAGGGTAGAACCTCCTACCAACCCTTGAATTTTTTCAATTTAAGGGTTGGTAGGGGGGCGCTACCTTTCAGCCAGACCTTGACTTTTATGTGTTTGGGGTCCTTCAAGGAAAATTACAGAAATTTTCAGAGTGCCTCAAGAACCTACTCAAAAAATTTTCACCAACTCTCCCTTTCCGAACCCTAACTTTAACCAATATTCCTTTACATGGAATTTTACAATATTTTTATCTTACCCATTTTGACATCTAACAGCACTAAAGTACGTTCCGAATTCAGTAGGATCTGAACATCTCTTACAAGAACACCAAAAATACTTGGTTTCATTTAAAAAGTGTCTTCTGTTAATTGTGTTCCATAAAGGGTCCGCATAACATATACTTAGATGTTCTCCTTTTTTAATACTTGGACCTGGAGAAATAAAGTATGTAAATAAGTAGTTATGCATAACCCCATGACAGCGCCCAAACTATATAAGATTTAAAATAACTGTTGTTACAAAAAATTTAAAATTTAAAGAGATGCAAGACACAAAACTGTATTGAAATTTACAGAATAGGCCAAAAACAGTAAAGCAGCAAAAGTCCATAATTATATTTTAGGTGAGATACCCTGTTTGTCAGCTATACACAGCTGGCAAACCACTTTTTTGCATGCAGAGATTTTCAGTGCGATAAAAGGAGATGTCAATTCCATATCCAAAGGCTTATGCGAAATAAAACGTGCTGTGGCCGATTCCCCTTCTACCGCCCCAACAGGAAGAGGGGAACCCCACGGGCAGGGCATTCGGTCAATTAGGCGGACGGCGATCGGCACTCGGCAGTATCAGCCGGACCCCGGACGTTAAAGGAGTGATTGTCAATCGCAGTTTTTGGAGGTTTTTTACGATATTTTTGTTTTTATGTGGTCATGTTAATTACTGTTGTATTTAATACAACAGTAAATTAAAGGTTGTTGAATTTTTATCAGCCTGAAAATAAAATAAAATTTGCTATTCCAAAAAAAAAATAAACTCATAAACAATCTTAAAAATCAATAGTAATCCCAATATAAAAAAACAACTCTAAATAAATTACTCATAAGCATTCTCATTTTAATAAATGCTCAAAGACATTGCTCTGCTGAGCTTCGCAATACCCGAGCCGATTATCCACTCAGAATAATGCAATGTTTTTATCACTTTAAGTGATGCAAAAAATAGCTGGACGTCCGTCGTCGTATTGGAAGTAGAACAGGGGAAATTGTTGACGTTCTCTTTTCAATCTGAGGCCATACTATATGTATCCTACTCTATTGCAATAAAATTGGCATGCAAACTTTGACTTTGCCAATCTTGTATATGGCTTTCCAATTTTTATTTAAGATCTTTAAAAACTTTTATTACTATAAAATATTACAGGTAATAAATTTTTACAGGGTTTTCCAGTGTTAGTTTACAATAGAGCTTTATATTATTGTCGAAAACGAACGAAATTTATTTTTGATTTATCATAAAAATAATCTTCTTTACTTACCTGATACTATTAAAAGTTCTCCTTGATCGGTAAAACTTTTATTGCAGTTTGCTCTACAGTCATTTTCAAACATTGAAGTTTTTTCGTAAATCGCTATGTATGGTGGCTCTGCTAAAGGAACTTCGTGGGCATTTACCTAAAATAATCTGACAATAATTTTAATATTTAGCATTTAAAAGTATAACTGAATACTCCTCGAAAATTTTTCGTGCAATGTAATAAAAAAAATTAAACTGTAATTCCATTAGAACTTAATTTCAATGCATTATTCTTTGTAAGGAGATATTTAATTTATTTCAAATTTTATTTGACTAACAAAAACTAATTAAAAATGATTAATATGTTGTTTTTCTAAAACAACGTATTCAGGCATTACATGAAATGACTAAATAGTTAGTCAAACACTGTTATAATAAGGCTAATACGCTGTTTGTCGTCAATACATGTACCAACTAGTCATTTCCGGAAATGACTTATTTCAGACAGACATATGTTGACGATAAGAGCCTCTGTGTATATAAATATTAAAGGTTCAGTAAATTCTAACTGGATAAACTTTGGCAGCATTATTCTATAAACTGGTATAGTTTGATGACTTCAGTAAGAAGATGATAATATTTTGGGCATATAATATTTTTTACCGACAAAGCTTATTTTTATTTTTCACGTTACGTAACAAAACAAAACTGCAGAATCTGTGGTGGTAAAAATCCAAGGAAAATTCAGAAATACCTATAATAGTCAAGGTGTAACCGTGTTTGAAAATTGGGCATTACTAGGTCACTTTTTTCGAGGATGATGTAATGACAAGCATTATCGTAACACGAACATGTCTTTTTATCACCATAATTGGAAGACATGGGCCTAGACGGTATTTGCTTTCAACGTGATGGGGCAACATGGCTCCGGATACAATAATAAATTTATTTAAAAAATACTTCTGTCTTTTATTGAAGATGACTAAAACCTGGCAAATATTTATTTCGCTACACCTAAAAAATTTTTGGTGACAAAAATAAATGTTAGTAATAATTTAGTGCTGTATGATAAAATTTTATGAAAATATGAATATTATTATTATTGACTTCTATTTAATATGGGAGATTATTAAAACGGATAATTTCAATGCGTTTGTGTCGTTAGTAACTTATTTCTTAAATTATATTTACTAAAAAAGCATAACGATTAACCGATAAAGCTAGACCTGTAAATGGCACATTTGTATTAAAAGGGTGGTATTTACTAGGACTTCTTAAGATACTTTAAATCGGCAGTTGTTAGATTAATATTAAAATTTAATTAAAACGAATATTTCCCTCATGTATAAATTTTTCCATAAGACACATTAAAAAAAGCGAAAATTTCACGTTGCCTAGACAACGAGGTATTTTCACTTACTTACAAACACAGAACAATCGAACCTGTTTGTTTGTATTGTCAATTCGAAACGTCAAAATCAGTAAAAATGAGTCGATTTGGTCATGTACACGATATAGATAAAGTAATTAAAAAACGATTTTAGTTATAGTTTTAATTATGTTGCATGAAATTGAAAATTGTATGACAGAAAAAAACATTTTAATAGTATAATACTCCCATATTTCTCCATTTTAGAAATATTCTCCCTAAATACCACTCGTGCATAAAAATTAACCAGATAGTTTTCATTCAAGCTTGTTATACAAATTCCACTAGTTCTTCAAACCCGTGGAATTATAAATAACAAGCTTTCATAAAAATTATCGGTAATCTTTCAGCACTCATGGTATTACCACCGAAAATCCAATTTCTAAAAAGAAATACTTATAAAAGTTTTTTTTCATATCGATTAATATTTAGAACTAACCAGAACTCTTAATACAAATGGTGATGTCAATTGGCCGCCGAAATCTTGCGATCTAGAGCCAGTTGATTTTCTGGGGATCTGCGTAAATGGTATCATTAGCTCAATGAAACCCCACTTTTATTTAGAGGCTATTTAAAATTAGAACAAAAGAATTAGTGCTTTTTAAGGAAACAATGGACATTATTTAACTAACATTATTTTTCATATATGATAACATATATCTGTAAAATTTAAATTTGTTAATAAGCAATGGTTTAAAAAATTTGAAAATACTATTATTACAAAAACCTTTGCATGCATATACACATATTTACTACCACATTTAAACCTTGGCTTTTATTAAATATTCCTTACCTGCATTGACACTTACAATGGTACATGTATCGTAACCGCGGTATTTCAAACTCTGTATTGTTATATCTTACCCTAACAATTCCACATACTCTCAGAATATCCTCTTCGCTAAATTCACTGCCCAATTTAAAATAATTCAGTATACGTTGGGCAACAGTAACTTTTTCCTCATGATACTTTTCAGTTAATTTTCTTTCTGTACAATGCGATTGCAGGGCATCTATTTTTTTCCATACAATAGGGCTATGCTTTTTTTGATATAGACATCTTAAAACTATTATGCACTGGTAAAAAGGATGTATAACTCCAAAATTCGTAATGTGAACCTGAAATTAAGAATAAATTAACAACTGTTGGTTTTTATTTCATGTAACCAAACAATAGAAAGAAATAGATGGACATTTTTTTTAGGGAAAAATTTACAAACCACTTAGGGTTATTAGTGGCATGGTACAGTTGGATGAACAGAAGAAGGTACCATGTGATAGAATTACAACAGTTATGTTGTTTAGTTATCGAAGTTATATCTGATTAATTAGGTTTAACTGTGTAAGAAACTGTCTAATATTAATGGTGTTGGCGTTTTTTTAAGTGATTGGTTAATTCTATGGCCAAGATTAACCGAATCACGTAATGGGCTTGGTACTATGCAATATTTTAAGATGTGTTTATAGGTTAATCGATTTCTACATTCAGAGTATCGTATGTCCTATTCTAAGCCTTGTATGCATGACTTGGTCCTTTTTTCCAGGGTTTAATGGATAATTTGATTACATTGAGCTTAATTTGCATATTGGTTCAGGTGTTCTGCCATTTATCCATGACTTGATTTTATGTACGTTTTTATATCGCTGACCGGTACTGAGTTAACGCTAATGCTGTTAGGACTCATTAAGGTATCAAGAGCTGCTTCGTCTTCGTTTTCTTTTCTTCTATATCTACATGCGAAAGTATCCAGATAAAGGTAACAATCTTTCTGTTTGTATGAAAATGGTAAAGCTTTTGTCGGACTCGTTGGAGAATAGGGTGTTGTGCGCATTACTGCTGTAATCCTTGGATTGTTCTTATTGGCTGATATAACATAAAATTTTAAAATTGCATAAAGTTCATCCGTATAATTGAGGCTTATTGTAGCTTAAATTAAAAAGTAGAGTTTGCAGTAATCAATGCCAATCCATTTTTTAATTTGGATGCATCGGTGTAAATAATGGATATATTATGAAATTCTGTTTTAAAAAGTTCTTTGAACAGTCAATTTTCAGTACTAAATGATCTTTGCCACAAACTTTTTAGTCCAAAATTGAATATTCAATTACATTAGTTATTTTTATTTTAATTTTATAAACAATGGTTTTGATTTTATATCGAATTTTTACTTTTTCTTTATTTGTTCATACAAAGTGTATAAAAAGTCCTATATCAGTCAATTATTTCGAAAATGGCGCACAAAAGAATAAAACGTTCTGTATAAGAGTTGTAAGTCTTAATGAAATGTATAAAACTGAGAGACCTGTAATTATACAGGATGGCTCAAAGAGTCGTGGTGAATAAAACTTTGTTGTTTTTAACAGGGATGTTGCGGAAGCAAATTTTTTTACATCCGCGGACGCGGATGCGGATTCTTGAACGCCCACATTCGCGAATGCGAATCTTGTTTTTTTTTACAAAAAACTATATGAGTGCAGAAAAAAATAGCAAGAAAATTAGTTATTTAATAATTGTATTACCTATCTAATTACTTAATGTGGAAGGTAATAATTGGAGCATTATATTTAATAAAAAGCAATATTGCCACCTTCTCGGGGCCAAGTCTGTTACGCCGAGGTTTTTAAATTCAACCCGCGCTACTGAAGAATGGATCGCGTGGAACACTTAATAACAGAAATGTTCATAGAGTTCATACGTTAAGCGGAACTAAACATGTAATGCTTGATTTACCGTAAACAAATGATACACAATAACAAAAGCGTCGGAATCGGAACTTGTCAGCTTGTCACCGATCGGAATCTTTGCCCCTATTGGTCAATAATCACATGTGGACGGCACGCGCCACTCGCCGGTCCCATCTAATTTCTTTTTTGTAGAGCAGCTTGTGCGACATTTGCATCCGCATGAAACTCCGCATAGATTTATTGCGAATGCGTAAGCGGAAACGGATGTCCAAATTGATGCGGAAGTTCTGCAATTCCGGATGTGAATGCGAATATTCGTAACATCACTGGTTTTTAAATGGAACTACACTTTTTAAATCGTGTTTTTTGATTCATCTAAAAATTCTAAAAGCAATTATAAACAATAGTCCTATGGCTAAATTTATTGGTTTAAGAAATAATTTGAGTTGAAGGACATAAATGCAATAGTCATGATATTATCTGCATATTGCATTTCCTCTACGGGGTACAAAAATTATTTTGCTTTTGTCCAGAAAATAGAAAATATCTATACTTATTTTAAATCCTATAAAAATCTTAATTGTTTTGTACATTATAAAGGAATAATCTATCTTTGCGACAATATAACTAAAAACATACAAATACTTTGTTTTGAAATTACCATATTAAAATAAAAAAAAAATATGTTTGAATTGGTATCATTTGATGTAAACAAATAATTATTATAAAATAGAAATACAATTTAAATTAACTTACAAATATGAAGTGACACCTATTATGCCTATACCTATCTTGCCTCAGAAAAAATTTGTGGACAATTTTTTTAAATCAAATTTGCAATTTTTTGTTAATTTAGTTTTTTTCTATATTTATTTGGCAATAAAAAAAGTTTTAAAAGGTTCCACTTTAATATGAAATTTCACTCTCTACAAAACAGCCATGTTTTTACTAAAAATGTTAGATTTCGGGAATATTTGGAATTTTTGGACAAATTTATTTCTTTATCAAAAACGTAGCATCTTGTTATTTTTTTATATTTAGGCACCCAAAAGCCATGGTCAATCATAAAATTGCTGCTTAGAGTAAAAAGCTAAAAACACGCTTTATAATTATTTCATTTCATTTTATAGGTATAATATCCAAAGAATCCCCTTCAATGTCAAAAGAAATAATTTGCCATGTGCCATCCTAAATCATTCCATTTTCATTAGTAATGACGTGACCTTAAAAATGTCTTTTTATCGAAAAGGCAAGTCTTTTAATACTAAAAAGTGTAAGTGCAAATGTATGTTGAAACAAATAATATGTTTTAAGAAACGTCAAGTATATAAGAAAATATTAAGTTTTTTTGATTTATATTTTATATGTAATAACCAGTGGCTTGGAAAATTGGGCCTGATTAGTAGAAGCTTAACGGGTAAATCAAGTAAAGCCCTAGTTCACATAAAATTTGCGGTAAATTATATAAAATATTAAATATTAAAGACATTTTGTTACAAACACTGGCCTAGCTAGAATTTTAAAATTTTTTCATTTAAAAAGTAGTGATAAGCAAAGCAAGACCAAGACCAGACTAGTCTTGGTCTTGGTCTTTCAAACCTGGTCTTGGTTTTGGTCTTGCAAGTCAAAAGAAGGTCTTCGTCTTGGTCTTGGTCTTGCTGCAAGAGTCCTGCTTTTTTGTAATAATTGTACTATAATTTGAATAACTTTTAATCAATTTTTTATATTTAAAATTTTAAAATATACCAATTTTAACCTTACATTACATTACATTACATTTAAATTATTTAATTTAAAGCCTATTTTAAATGAAGGGATTTATTTATTTATAGCCTCTCCATTTTTAGTTGAATTGAGACAAAGCACTTTGTGATAAGAACTATTTAAATTTTCTTTAAGAACTATTTAAAATTATCTTGTATACCTACAATTAAAAAATACAAAACTTGTACTCTGTAACAGAATAAAATTACTGAAAATTACTTATAATGTAAGCATTGGTTTCTGATTAAAAAAGTTACTCAAGAAACTTTTCAGTTCATACGAATGTTCATGATAGTGAAAAACAGAAAAAAGAGCGTAAAAAAATTACTTTCTATTTCAGAATTTTCCGAAGAATCCACTGCCACTTAAGAAAACTCCCTTATTTTTAGCTTTTAACACAAAATTAAAAAATTATAGCAAAAAATCAATTTAAAAAAATCGTCACCCTTTTATGCTGGAAAATGTTAAACTGTCATATAGGAACAATGTCGACGTAGATGGTTTTTAAATTTTAATATCATTTTCGGTTTTGACAAAAATGACGTCATCATTATTCTTTTGGCATTGTTTTGACTATTTTGTCTAATCAACTATTTAAAATCCATTTACATAAAAAGTATTTTTATATAAGATGACAAATATATTTTCTAATAATCCATTACTTTCACATATCTTAGTTTTAAGAAGCAATCTAATGGTGCCACTTCTTATAGTGTGGAACAAAAATAATGTATTTCTGGATTTTGAAAATTTTTGATCCACCGTGTAATGACATCACTTAGATAGCTAATTAAAAAAAAAACATTAGGAACGTAAAAATAAATTACAGCTTGTATAACTTTTGTAGCTCAAGTTTTTCTCTTGTGTAAACGGTTTCGGAGATATCGAGCTTTGTCGGACCATTGAGTCACCATCTCATTATTTTTAAAAAATGTTATTGAATTTACTCGTTATCGTTGTTAGAGGACTGTATAAAAGAACGATTTAATTATTACTTTATTAAAGAAACCTGTTACTCATTAAATAGTCGTTTTTTTGGCAGTTCTCGATACATTTTTTGTCATGTCTGTATGAAATACCTCTATATGTTGAATATAAAAATTGAATATTATAATATTAAAATGAAAAGTCGCAGAAGTACAAGAGTCTTGCAGGTCGATCTTGGTCTTGCGTAGTCTTGCTCTCCTCTGTCTTGATCTTCGTCTTGCAAGCGAAAAGGCGATCTTGGTCTTAGTCTTGCTGCGAGACCAAAACCAAGACCGGTCTCGCTCATCACTACTAAAAAGTAAGACATTGGACCCATACCAGATATATACCCGATGCTAATGGCCTGAAGGAGACCATTTTGGTAACAAAAATTTTCATTTTGGAATTTGCGAAAAAAATTGACTTGACAGTTAAGGATTGGTGTAAAGCCAATAATATGGCTCCGAAGGGGCTAAGAAGGTGTTAGCATCAATTGTGTGAGATGCAAAAGAAATTTTGTTCGTGGATTATTTCCCAACAGGTAAAACAATAATATTAGATTAATTTTGTAACTTTTTGAACCATCCAGATGTAAAAATTCCTAAGAAGAAAAAAAATCATTTTTCATCAAAATAACGCACCATCTCACACTGCTTAAAAAACTATCGCAAAAGTCAGTAAATTAAGGTACGAAGTGCTGCAACATTCACCCTATTTGTTACATGTAGCTTATTCCGCTTTCTAGCTGTTCTTATATCCATAAAATATCATCTACGTTAAACGATTTTTATTGAACGAAAAGGTAATTGCAGCTGTGGAAGTGTATTTCCACAGTTTTCTGGATTTTTCACTTCAGGGATAAAATCCATGAACTGCAACAAGTATATTGAAGTTAAAAGAGATTGATTTTGTTAAACAATGAAATGTATTTTGAGCCTTAAAATTAATTTTTTCTTATCAAACAATTAAACATATTGAACAATCCATTATAGTATCGAAATTCACATAAATCTTGAAACTGGATGCACAGTTTGTCATTTTTTCCTTTAACTAATTTTTTGAATTAGTCTTTTGAGTAAGCCTTTAAATAGGTTTAATGAAAACGTTTCCAAATGTTAGTGATGGCATTTTACGTGTTTGACAATAACAACGATAAATTAAGAATATTTATATACAAATAAAAAAAATCCAAATAGGAAATAATAAAAATTAAAAGCAAATACTGTTAATAGTCCAATAAATGAAGGAACAAAGCTGTAAATAAATCTGTACAGTTTTCCCTTGTGGCGCAATTCTTAGGTCTTCGGAGATGTTTTCGAGCGAAAAAAAGTTTATCAACATTAACAGGTGGAAAAGGGCTGAAAATAGCTCCTCAAGGCCCGAAAACTGGGTTTCCCGCTAATATCTGCCAAAATATGTGACTTGGAGAATTTTTGTTTAGTCAAAAATAAAGATCGCTTTGTAATCTACAAAAATGGTCCCTATAATTTTTTTCGAAAAATCGATAGTTTTCGAAATAACGGGACCCAAAAGTCCCCTCATTTCAGCTGCCGCTCTTCCGCTAGAAGCCGCTATCTTCATGGAGCGGGCGGATGAATTGTTCCATTAGTCGGGTAATAATGTACATTTTTTAATCATTTAAAGTTTATCGGATTGGGAAAACCCGTACTCATCATTGCATATGAGTTTGGGTCCATTCTGATTTTTCTAGAATATTAAAAAAAGCGGTCAAAGTTCATTTCATTAATTTATTGATATTTTTTGTAAAAATGGTTTGTTATTAACATTTCTTTTTATAATGAGACCTTAGCAAGTGTTCAATGATCCCAGAAAATATTCTTCGCCATCTTTTTTGCGTTTTGATAAACAATTGTTTGCCTATCTGCATTTTTTAGCCGTTTCCGGAGTACTAGAAAATCTGTAGAATAAACGCGAATCAAAAACTCATCATCCATTTAAATGCTTTCCAATGCACATCATTTGAAAGCTTAGAGTGTCTAGTTTCTAAATGTACTTTTTCTTTTTAATATAGTTCAATAATTTTTCAAAATCAGGGAAATCCATCACACCAGTGACTCGCGGTAAGAAACTACCACATCTATTCAGTGTGGAATGTTATGGATTTTTCGACGGCCGTTTTTGAGAGAAATATTGGTGTTGCAAAAAATTTTAGTAGATTTCGAGGTGATCTTCATTTTTTGCCTAAACAAAAATTCTCTAATTCGTATATGTTGGTAGATGTTCGCAGGAAACTCATTTTTGGGATTTTGGGGGGCCATTTTCAGCGGGTTTCCACGTCGGAATCGTGATAAACTTTTTCTCGCTCGAAAGCATCTGCGAAGACCTAACAGATTTATTTACAGCTTTGGGTACTTTCAGGTCTTCAGTTACTAGACTATAAATCTAATGGTCATAAATAACACGAAACAAGAAAATATATAGATAGAAATCGATAAAATTTATTTATTATTTACAAGTTTATTGAAATAAAAAGAATTCCAATAGAACTAGATTAATTTAAATGAATTCCCATATCGAATTATTATTGAAATAGAACACAGATAGAACCTATTAAATGCAAATAAATAATTTACCTGGTAAAGTAGCAAGATAAAGTTAATATTTGTATATAACAATCTGAGACAGAAAATGCTTTATAGCTGGTCAAGAGGTTAAATAGTGTATCAAGACGCATAGAATCGAGAAAAACTAAACCTCAAGACAGTCAACGTTGCGCCTCCAATTGTGAGTCGTTCCCATTAGGGCTCGAACAGACGAGCCACTTTGTCGCGCTACAGTGTGGTGCCACAGAGTGGCCGATTTGGACCACTTTATGTCGCCACAGAGTCGCTCCACAAAGTCGTTCGTCTGAACTGGTAATTTTAGTTACTAGAAGCTTAGTACGGTGGCGAAGGTTGCCAAACATATACCATTCCTTGATCCTAAATTTCCATAGTGTTTATGGAGTCGGATGAAGAAAATCTACTTCTTGCTCTTCTCTTACGACGTCGACGTAAACGTTCTAGACGTCGTACATTATGGATGCATCCGATAACCTCGGAGAGAATATCCGTTGGGCAGTATTATAAACTAATGCAAAGGTTACGGGCAGATCCTGCGAAGTTTTTTATAAGTTTCTATAGTCGGGAGATCTCAATCCCAAATAGCTTCCGATTATGAATTTCAATAATATTACTGTCTCTGTCAAAATTCATCTTTACGTCTACGTCACTAACTATCAAAACCAAACTGCAGTGGCGCTTTTCCAAAGTGGCCGTCAATTCGTTTAGTACAGAATGGTCGCACGCGATTGGGAGATCAGCATCGACGGACACTGTAATGCACAGAAACCTCATCCTGAATGAATTTTTTTCTTATAACACAGGAGTTTAGAATAAAACCTGTTAGTTATTGGCCCCTCTGTGTCACCACCCTCTGTTTGGCGAAACGACCAAGTGGATCGTCCATTGAGCCCTTAATGAGGAAGTTGCACATTTTTTTATGTTTTCTTATAAAGTTTCTAAAACTATAAAGTATCAATTGCCATAGTTTTTCTAATATTCAACTACTGTTGTTCTATAAAAAAATGTTAAAATTCAAAATAATTTTCTCCGCGTCAAAAAAGCAGCTGCAAACAAGGATAGCTTGCTGTGACGTCACGATCCCGTATCGGTCAAAACGACTCTCTGTCACACTCTCTGTTTGCTGGTCATTTAAAACGGCATCAGGTGATTTTGTTTTATGATTTTGTTAGTTGGGCGTGTTTCTTGAGTGCCGTTTTTATTTGCTTTCGTTGTGCTAACAAAATATTGTTCTGTTATAATTGTTTTAAAAACTAGACTTCATTTATTATGACTTCTACTGAAGCTGGATTTGTCCAAGGGCAATCTGATAACTTGCCAAAAATTTATGCATTATCAATGTTTACATTTTTAGGAAATAACCCAAATTTCATGGGAGTTGAGTTAAAAGGGGTAAAAGCAACAAGGTATGTATTCAAAATTAAACATTATTTTAAAGTAATAATACTATACGTAGTGCAGTGCTATTTTATAAAGTAAAAGCCAGATAATTTGGCTTTATCTGAGGTAAAAGTAAAAACTTTGGTAAAAAGATAACCTCAAAACCTAAATAATAGATTTTGTAAAATAATACCTTATCTGCCTTACCGAAGGGATCTTATTAAAATAGTTTTTTTCCACTTTGTATTCAAATGCAAAAAAGTTCAAAAGTAAAATAATTAATAAAGAGCTTGTATCTGTATCACCAGTGCTAATGTACTAAATAAATATTAAAGAAATTATTTTGTCTAATTATTAAATAAAAACCGATAAAATGATATTTAATATTTGAGAAATGTTGTCTGTTTTTGAGGCAAGTTAGAAATTAGGTAAACTTAAAAACCCAATTTAAAATGTTTTCTTCGAAAAGATAATTTTTTTTTAAAAAGGTAAAAATTTTAAAACTAACCCCTTTGGGACTTTTTCTTCAAATCCCCTTTCTTCATGCTATAAAAACCATTTCTTGTTTTTTTCCCTGCTTTGGAAACGTTCTATTGACGTCGTATTTTGGGAGGGCATCCAAAACCCTTCATAGTATTATGTTCCGGGCAGCTTAAATAATCAAGGGTTACGGGCAGTTCCTCGTTTCTTTAAAGTTGCTATAGTGGACTCACTCCAAATAGGTTTGATTATTAATTTAATAATAAACCTCCGCTGGTCAAAATTCATCAACCGTCTACCGTCTCTGATTAAAACAAGCAGTGGCGCTTCCAAAAGTGGCCCGTCTGAATGCGTTTGTACAGAAGGGGTCGCCACGCGGGGGGGGATCGGCGTCTGACGGCTACTGTGCCCTGCAGAAACGCTCGTCTGAATAAATTTTTTCTATAAACACGGAGTTTACATAAGAACTGCAGTTTGGGCCATCTGTGTCACCACTCTGTGGCGCGACAGAGTGGCTCGTCTTTCGAGCCTTATAGTATTTATTTTCCCGGGGCTTCTTAAACCCCGTTACATCCATGTTCTCTCGTTTAAACTTTAAACCGGTTATAGGCACACACTAAATCAGGTTTAATATTAATATATAATAAAAAAAACTCGTCTTTAGGTACACTAAATTGACCACAACCCGATGTAAACACAAACGGAATAACCAATGATTAAATGGCAGCGCTTGGGCCAAGCGTGGGCCGACACTTTGTTTATCGGATCTTGACCTCACACGTGGCTTGACCAATCAGAGAGTGTTCTCGTTGACCTTGTAATATTTAAAATTTAAATAATTAATTATTTAATAATCGCTTAGTTTTAAAATATTTTACCAGCACATATAAACTTTTAAGGGCATTTACTGAATTTTAAATAGGTTTTCAAGAAAAAAAAATGTCAAACTTCCTCATTATTTGGTTTTCACTTAAAGTTGCCCCAGGCTTCTTACCTAAGCCATTTGTTCAAAAAGTGAGTGTTACTACAATTTATGTATACTTAACCTTTTCTCCTATTGTACTGGTATAGTCACATTCTGGTCTATGACAAGGTTTTGTTTCGCATCTCGCTACACATTGGCCAACCACATTTTGAACATGGTCTATAATTTTCTTCGGTAATTTCTTGATGGCATCCCAAGCAAACTGGAATTGTATCCTGTGAAGGTCCTAAATGAAAATAGAAAAAGAAATATAATACCTATTAAAAAAATATATTCTGTTAGTTACAAAACATTTAATACAAACCATAGATTAACGGCTTTTCCCTAAGTATAATCTCATTTGATTTAATATCTTTGGTAGCAATCAAATGACGACCAATTGTAGAATTGGTGGATATCTAAAGTAAAACATAAAAAATATACAGGTGTTATTTTTTTGCTAGTATAGATCACTGAATTATTATGTTTTTTAATATTTATTTAAATAAAAAAATGTTTCTGTTATACGGGGTGTTTGGAAATTGGAACATGATATTTCTAAGATATACTCTACAGATGAAAATGAAAAACAATCTTACCAACATGACCAAAAAAATTTCTTACAAAGAGTAATGCCTTAAAAACTGGTTAAAATAAATAAAACTGCCTAATTTTTTAAGTTTTCTAAATCATTTTTTTTAATTCTAATCCCAATTTTTTTATAAATGAGATTTAATACTTTTTTGCAACTAATTACAAAATTCCTGGGTAGTAAGATAAGAAAAATACCTAAAAAAGATAGGTACAAAGTAGTAAAAGATTATATATATATATATATATATATATATATATATATATATATATATATATATATATATATATATATATATATATATATATATATATATATATATATATATAAATCCGGAATTTTTCCAAATATACAAAAAAAATTCGTCCAAACCTTTACCAATCTTATGTTTTTATTAATGACTTATTGTTATAAATAAAAAAAAGTTTTAATTTTTAGGATTTTTTTGAGTACTCTTTTAATTATCATTTTGGGTTATTTTTATGTAAACTTTTTGCTTTCCTTTTATGTGAGAAATACGCCTTTGAAATATTGCTTGCCCTTAGAAGCAAAAAGAAACTTGAACCGCTACTACAATCAATCTTAAGCTCAATCTTGTGAAGCGATTTAAAGAAACCGGTCTGCACAAGCAAGTAATAGTTGCAAATTTAAAAAAAACACTTGGCAAGGTAAAGGCTTATTATGTTAATCACTTTCTAATTAACACATAAAATTGATATATATTTAAATTTATTTCCTAGATTTAAAATAGTATATACTATGCTCCCAGATATAAGATTTAACTTTATACATGTCAGCGTCAAAAACTGGCCGGATCATTTCTTGAAATGACTAGTCAGTACATGTCATCATCATCATCATCAATCAGCCCTTTGCATCCACTGCTGGATATAGGCCTCTCCCATTTCTGCCCACTGTCCTCTATTTTGAGCGCTCTGCATCCAGTTTGTGGTTATTCTTTTGATATCGTGGGAGGTCTTCCCCTGCTTCTCTTGTCAGCTCTTGGTCTCCACTCGATCACCCTTTTTGTCCATCGTCCACCTGTTATGCGGGCAACATGTCCAGCCCAGTTCCACTTGAGCTTAGCCACCTGGTAGATAACATCCGTGACTCCTGTTCTCGCCCGTAAGTCCTCATTTTTAACGTGGTCACGAAGTAACACACCAAGCATCGATCTTTCCATCTTGCGTTGTGTTATTCTAAGCATCCTAGCAGTTGTGACTGTCAAAGATAAAGTTTCGGCGCCGTAGGTCATACCCGGTAGAATGCACTGATTAAGAACTTTTCGTTTTAGACAAACTGGAAGATTACTACTAAACACATCTCCGAGTCTGCCATATGCAGCCCAAAAGAGCATAATTCTTCTTTTTAATTCGCATGTTTGGTTGCCTCTCGAGATTCGTACTTACCAATATTACTTATCCACCAACTTTACCTCACAGTCACCGATAGCAATATTTCCACTAGGGACCAGATTCGTCATAAATTTTGTTTGTGATATGTTCATTTTTATTCCGACCTGAGCACATACTTCCTAAAGATCTTCCAGCATTTTCCTGATATCTTGTAGATTGTCAGACAACAAAGCTATATCATCCGAGAAACGCAAATTTGTTAGGTTTAAGCCATCTATATTTAAGCCCTTTCCGCTCCATTCAAGCATCCCGAAAGCGTATTCCAGAACGGTGATAAACAGTTTGGGTGACATAGTATCACCTTGTCGTACTCCTCTACCGATTCTTATGGGGTTGGTGTTTTCGTGCAGTTTTACCATCATGGTAGCATTTTTATATATCTTATATTGTTATATATTAGTTTAGTGTAGAGATAGTCGACACGACATTTTTGTAAGGAGTCTAAGACTGCACTCAACTCAAAGGTGTCAAAGGCCTTGTGAAAGTCCCCAAAGGCAATGACAAGCGGTCTATTGTATTCAATCGATTTTTCGATTACAGTTTTAATGCCTTGAAGGTGATCATTGGTTCCAAAACGTCTGCGGAACCGGGCCTGTTCTATTGGTTGGTAAAAATCTAATTTGTTTTTCACTCGTGTTGTAATAATTCTGGCGAAGAGTTTATAAAGGTGACTAAGTAAGCTTATTGGTCGATAGTTTTTCAGTTCGGCTGTATCTCATTTCTTGTGAATCAAGATCCCGATGGCGTTATACCACTTGTCTAGTATGGAGCTGTTAAAAAAAAAGAGATTAAAAAGTTTAGCTATTTTCTTGAGTAAACAGTTACCACCTATCTTAACTGCATCGGCAACTACGCAGTCCTCTCCAGGGGCCTTATTGTTCTTTGTTTTCCTCAGGCCCAGCTTTATTTCGTCCAGAGTAATATCAGGCAGTAATTCTGACCCTTGATTAACGATGCCTTTTTTACTTGTCAATATCTCTAATTCTATTTCTAAGTCTAAATTTATTTCATTTGGGCTTTTATATAATAGGTGGTTAAAGGCCTCAACTATTTTTAGAATACTTTTTCAGTTTTCTACGTAAAACCTTTATGCTTTTATTGTTTTTAATTGTTTGTTCAATCTGATTATGGTTGTGTGTTCTAATGTCGCGTCTTATAGCTTTTGATACTTCCTTGTTAATTTGTCTTAGCTTTTCAGCAGTAGTCAGTTCTTCACTTTTCATGTCTCTCCTTGGCTTTATTTTCCGCATAGTAGCTTCGCTTAATTTCGATTCTTTTTTAGTTGCTGGGCAGTATCTGTTTTGGCTCTCTAGTCAGTACATGTATAACCTTATTATTACAGTATTTGACTAACCATTCGGTCATTTCCTGTAATGAATGAATAATAATTCTTTTTAATTCAATGTTTGCCTAGGTATTACAGGGAGTGACTGAATGGATAGTTTTTGTAAGTACTTGAGTAGTCATTTCAGGGAATGACAGATTTCAGTGTTTGATGCCAACATATATAATTTTGATTCATCCATACTCGTGGAAACGTTTAATGTCAATAAGGTTTCAGACTCTGGCCAAAAATACTGTCATTTTAGCTAGGTCCTTAGTGTCAAGTTTGATTTTATGAATGTTATAATTTTTTGAATTTCATTGGTTAGAATATTATTAAAGGCGTATTATTTTTAATTTTAAAGTTTGTGCCTATTATATCAGTTAATATTTGCGGTTTATAATTAAAATTCTAAACGCTTTAACGCATTCTATGGTTTAGTGTGTGTTAGAAACACATAAACTTTGTAAAAATACATGAAATATTCAACATGTAAAAGCTGAGATCAAAATACCAAAACACTTGTAAGATATAACCAACGATGGCCATGTTATTTACCACATTGATTATGTTATTTTACCACAATAACTTTTACCTTATGCGGAGAATCTTACCAATAACCCCTGAAATTCATCATCCGCGATATATCTTACATACCATAAACGGCTGACAGTGTTTCTTGTGTTGCTTCCAATCTGATTTTTGGTGTTCTTTCGAACAGTAAAAGACATTTTGGCATCCACTGCATTTTTGAAAAGCTTCCTTTTTACATGTATTACACAAATTAGTAGGCATCTTCTTATTTCTGGAATAAATTACAAAGGTTATTGTGCGTTAAAGTAATTTGATTTCTTATTTTCAGCTACTACATGAAAAAGGAGGATAAATTATTAACCTTCTTTTATAGGCAAGTGCGTGTGTTTAATCAATATTTCGGCAAAACAAAATAATTTGTTATTGATGTTTGGCAAACAAATAATACATTTTATTTTGTATTTTATGTGGATAAATATAGATTTAGATAAATATTAATAAAATTAACTGGTCTAAAATGACGGTCTTTATTTCTTGATATTTTATAAGAAACTAAGGTAGACCAAATGGTTGTATTAGGCTATTACACATTAGAAGAAAAATATATTTATTTTTATTTATAATGCTGTTATTTGTCAGATCGGACCCATGTTATAGTCCACAGTACAGGCCCCCCCTGGCAAGTTGATTACCACATACTTTATAATTCGTGAGGAACTTCGTTTCGACGAGTCTACCACACTTTTCCTCTTCGACTTTTCTCGATTCCTTCGCTTTTCCGCTCGAAAAAGCCCTATTTATGGCGATTTCCCAGGGTTCTAAAAAGTCATAACCACAACTTTTTTTTAGCTAAAGGTACTGCAAATTTTGTTGAAAATGTGAATTTAAACTTGTCCGACAAAAATTTGTCCGACTTTTTCATGTCTACGGCTTGAAACATGCCGAAACGACAGGGTATTGAAAACCGATCACCACATAGGTAATTTTTGGTAAAATTAATTGTAAATAATTTATAAAATACCATTTTATGTTTGTCCGACAAATTTCAAGCCGCATTTTTCAGTCTGACAGCTGGAAATTGAATTTTGAGGGGTATAAAAAATGTTAACCACAAACCATCAGCCATCCCCAAGACAGTTATTGTTAGCTGAGAAAATAAAAATAAAAAATAATGAAATAAAATGTAATGTAAATATATATATATGTATATATATATATATATATATATATATATATATATATATATATATATATATATATATATATATATAAATATATATATATATAGTAGGTAGTCACAACAGGATCCCCCAAATACCAAAATAGAGGGAGTAATAAGATGTTGGGTGCTCGGTTTCAAACTAATTTTATTCAAATATCAAGCTTTCGCCCATTGGTTACAGACTTCATCAGGATTCTATAACAAAGAACGTTCTATTCACAAACAAAAACACACTTAGGTTATAATGACTTACAGAACATATAGTTAATCCTCTACGAGTTCAGGAAAACACTGGAATGTTTGCTCCCTCTATTTTGGTATTTGGGGATCCTGCTGTGACTACCTACTATTTATATTTACCCCATTACAACCCTATCATATATATATATATATATATATATATATATATATATATATATATATATATATATATATATATATATATATATATATATTTACATTACATTTTATTTCATAACATAAAATACTTCATTGGCAATTATAAATATATGTACAAAATTTACGATTTTTTTATCCTTTTTTTGTCGGGCTAAAGATTTGCAGATATATTTTTGTCGGACAATATATTTTTTTTCTTTAAAAAATACTTTTCTTTTGTGTGTTATTTTTGTCCGTCATGTGGTAAACCATTTTTTATACCCAGTCAAAATTCCAATTTCTAGCTGTCGGACTGAAAAAATGCGGCTTGAAATTTGTCGGACAGCCATAGGATATTATTTTATAAATCATTTACAATTAATTTTACCAAAAATTACCTATGTGGTGATCAGTTTTTAATACCCTGTCATTTGGGCATGTTTCGAGCGGTAGACATGAAAAAGTCGGACAAATTTTTGTTGGATAAGTTTAAATTCACATTTTTAACAAAATTTCCAGTAACTTAAGCTAAAAAAAAAGTTGTGGTCGTAACTTTTTAGAACCTCGGGAAATCGCTTTTTCGAGCGGAAAAGCGGAGGAATCGGGAAAAGTCGCAGAGGAAAAGTGTGGTAGACTCGACGAAACGAAGTTTCTCACGAATTATAAAGTATGTGGTAATCAACTTGCCAGGGGGGTTCTGTACTGTGGACTATTATTTAGTACAGTGTATGGGGAGAAAAAAGGTGTTTGTATTCCGGATTTTTTGTACAGTTTTAAATTTTATGAAAATTTGGAATTAAGTTGCTTTTACCCTCTAGATCAAGTTTATATATGCTTGAAGTGTGGTTTTTATTTTTAGAGGGTAAAAACCACTACTTATGCTAAAAAATTAAAAACCATGCAAATACATTAAGTAAAATAAAATCATAGCTTAATATGTAGAATAAATATATTTTTATGATGTGAGTTATAATTTACATTAAATCTGTAACGTTTCAACCCTTAAAAATTACCCTTAATAAAAAAATTCCAAAAAAATGTTTTTTTTTCATCTTAAAATTATTTAAAAGCGCTTATATTGTAAAAAAATATTTTAATAGTTTACGGTATAATAAATATTTAACTACAATAACCTAACCCTTAAATTTACAAAAAAAAATGATTATGACAATTTAAAATAATTTGTCAACAAAATGGCAAAACCTTGCATTTTTTTAGTCTTGCATCGATTTGCATAAAAATTTGGAATAAGGCTGATCTTACCCGCTACTTTAAATTCTATATCATGTCGATTGTTTGTTTTCGGGAAAATAAAATTTTAAAATTTGTTTTTTTTAAATTAAAATTTTGAAATACAAAAATTTTTTACTTTGGAATACAATTTTAGAATATTTTAATCCTTCAAAATTAACCCTTGTTACAGCATAAAGTAAAAAAAATATTTAGCCTAAAAAATGATTAATTTATCATAGTAATTTAATTTTAGATGCTGTTGCTTAAAATATGTACTTATTTCATTTTGCAAGTTTTTAGCCTCCAGAAATCAAAATTTATTAATTAAAAATATTACTGTCTGAAATATTACCAATATCATTGTTTTGCAAATTTTCAATCCTTAAAAATCACCCCTTACAACATTGCAATTCTTATGAACTAATTTAATAAATATAAATAGGAAAAAAGTAATCTTGCATATAAAAAATTAATTAACACAAAAATACACTGCATATTTAAAAACATAGACAAAAATAAAATTTATACAAACACAGGATTGCTCCAAAGTGGGCTATTTGAATTTTTCGAAAAAAACTTGATTGGTTTTTTAAACATAGCTCCTTTATTTTTAATGATAGAAAGTTTTTTCACAAATGATTTTATAGGGTTTTGTAAGAGCTACAAGGCTATGCGAATTAAATTCATTTTAATCCCTTAGTTTTAACATGGGGTGAGTTTAAAGGGCTCGAATAAGGTGGTGCTCGCTCGT
>JAHBCN010012164.1:0-27330 GCA_019359885.1 Listronotus oregonensis
TATAACAAGTTCCCAAAACGTTTTCCTATGACCGCCCCTACGGAGATACAGGAATAACCCCCCCTGAAATTTTTTTTGAAATTTTTTAAAATACTAGGCGAAATTTTAATTTTTTTTTATTATGATGGTTTTGATAATTTTCTTAAAAAACCAAAATTTTTGGCTTATTTCTTTTTCCCGGGGACAGAATTTTCACAAAAAAAATTTTTTAACACCCTCTATAAAAAAGGTCATAATATTATTTTTGGATATTTTAAAACCAAACAAAAAAAAGGGTTTTGATTAATCGAAAAAATTAAAAAAGAAAAAAAATTTTTGGTTTTTTTTTTTTTTACATTATAAGGGTTTTTTAATTGTACGTTAATTTTGGGGGAAAGCAATTGGGTCTTTTTTAAAAAAAAATTTCATATGAACGTAGTCCTAAATAAAATTTTTTTAAATAGGGGGAAAATTTTCAAAAATAAATAATTTATTATTAATATCTGTAATACAATTTTGGATTTTTAAAAAAGGAATTTGGAAAAATGTACAGTATAAGGAGCTTTTAGTGTACCACTTTTTTTTTCCCAGTGGCGTTCGTACAGAATTTGCCTTCCCATTTTGGCAAAAAAAAAAAAAATGTGGACAAAAAAAAATGTTTTTGATACATAGTAAATTAAATTTATTAAAATATCCAAATTATTATAATATTAATAATAAATATTTTTTTTAAAATTTCCCCCCCGTATTCAAAAATTAAGACGTTTAGGCATCGCATATAAAGTTTTTTTTTTGTAAATGGCCAAAAAAAACCTCCTTAAATTTGACAAACAAAAAAACACCCTGTTCAAAAAAAAACCAAAAGAATTTTTTTCCCGTAAACAGTTGATTTTATCGATGTCAATCATGAAACCTTTTTTGTGAAGGTTAAAGCTATTTAAAAATTTATTGTTAACCTTTTCATGGGTTTAAATAAATTAATATTGTCTCGACTATCCGTCCCTGGCAAAGTAAATAAGCCAAAGATTATTTATTTGGTTCATTTTAAGAAGACTTATCTAGTAGTCTATTATATTAAAAAAACATTTGGTTGCGAGAAGTATTTTAAAGGTTGTTTATAAAAAAAAAACTATTTCCAGGGTCCTCCATTATATACCTGTATCTCAGTAAGGAAGGTCAGAAAAAAGGTTATGGGAACTTGTCATAATATATTTGGGTTTTCTATTAGATTCCGAAAGATTGCCCACATATTCTAGGACACCCTGTATATATAAATACAAAATCATAATAGATGTTCCAATGCCTACTGTGCATATAGTAACAGGCATATAAATAGGTTTTTTTAATTATTAATGGTCAGACCATCAGATATTGGAAGACAGATCTGAAACATGACGATGTTTGCCATGCAGTACTTAAAATGTCCACAGCTGTTTTACAGATAATATGATTACTATAATTATCTAGACAGGTTCATTAAAAAAGATTGGAATAATTATTTTTGTATTTCATGTCTTTACCTCTTCTATGTTCTATACGATTTTCAATATTTAATATCTTGGCCAGACGAGCAAAGCATTTAAAACTTGACCCTCTAACTATAAAAGCTTTATTTTGAATTGTTTAAATAATACTAGTATAATTTTGAATACAGGCTAATAATTAAAGCTTTTGGTCATAACATTTTTGACATGAATAACAAAATAAAAATTAAAAAATGGCGTGGCAAAAAGTAATTACGTAATAACATTTTTATTTTAACTATCAGCTGCAAAAACGATGTAGCATAAATAAAAAATAATTTAAATATATTAAGCTTTTAAAATTAAGGTGCAAATAAATTTTGTTATAAAAATCTCAATAAATAGTGCTTTAATACAAAGTGTTAAACATATGTGGGACGCTCGAAATATCTTGCAAGCCGTTTATTTAATTTAGATTAAATTTAACATTACTGTTTATGTTTAAATTACAGCGAATCAGCTTAAAGTATTAGACATTTTTTTAAGACTGCTATTTTTAATTAAAAATTTTTGTAAAAAAGAATTAATAATTTTATGTAAGTCAAGGTAATTTCCTAAAAAAATTACATTCATTATGATACCTGCATTGTACAGGGTTATTCATTTTGAAGTAAACAGGGCTTTATTTTTGAACTTTTCTGTACTTTTTTAAAAAACGAATATAGCCATTTTGTGTATTTTTTCCCGTAGAATTCAATAATCTAATCATAAAAACATTTGAAACAAAAACAAAAGAGTTACAGCACGAGTGACGTGTTTTTTAAATGGAAATACCCCGCACATTTTTATATCAATAGATAGAGATTTTCACGAGGAATTCGGTGATATAGGGGTTGCTGGGTTTATTTCCTGCGGTTCTGCTGCAATTGTCTAAAAACTGCATGATACTATAAGGATAGTTTCACCTGAAAAACCTGGCTGCCACAGGTCACAGGTGCTTATTTGTCAATAATTTTAAAAATACGTTTATTAATTTTTGGAATAGTTTTATAATGAAGTTTTTATCAAAAACACGGCTTCAAATTATATTATATGCTAAAAATGATATGATATATTCATTTCTAAACCAAGCAGCAAAATTACAATAATCGGAAAAAATTAAAATACAATACGAGGTAAAATATGGTGGTAATAAGAACATTTATTATAACAAAGAATTATAATATTGCTTATAATTTAAATGTTCTATATGACCCTCATTATTTTCGAAACATGATTTATAACCCCTCCTTAGCCTTTCTAAGCTCGCCGGTATTACTTGAGGTTCTTTGTTAAGATGATTAATTTCATTTACAATTTTTTCTCTCATTTCTTCCGTGTTTGTGTTCCAATTTTGGTAAACATTCTTCAAGTCATCCCATAGAAAAGTGTCCAAAATTGTAATATCTGGACTATAAGGTGGCCATCTAATAGTGCCATAACGTCCAATCCACTGATTGTATCGGCGATTGAAATACTGCACAACTTGACGAACAGCATGGGGCGGCGCTTCGTCTTGTTGCCAAATTATCTTGCGATACGTTTCGAGTGGCAATTCTTCTAAAATGTCCTCAATATCGTTTTCAAGAAGATTAAGACATCTTTCTTCAGTTAATTATCCCTCATAGAATATTGGCCCGACAATTCTATTGTTAAGCACGCCACACCAGACATGAAGAGAAGACATCCCTTGGTATTTAATCTTTTAAAATTTCCTGGGATTTTGTCTTGCCCAGCTATGCGTATTGCGTCGGTTAAACATTCCCGATATAGTGAACATAGCTTCATCCGTCGAAAGAATCGTTTAAAACAGGGTAGGATCGTTATCTTATTTATGGCTTACAATTTGGGAAGCGAAGTTCCTTTTGTTCACGTGTTAAATGCTGCACTGGAAGAACGTGATATGGTAGATATTTAAAATATTTCAGTGTTCTCTGAACCGTCGCATAGGTTACTCTTCTTCTTGCAGGGCTATACCTCAAGTCTCTAACTGCGTCAGTAATTGACTTCATGGGATACAAAGTAAAATAATTTAAAATAGCTCGATCACGGTTTCTTTTTCTCATTGTAGTCCTTTTTTTAATATGTAACGATTTTTTTTTTCGAATAAGACCTTCAGTTTTAAAATCGTTTTTACTGATATATTTCGGTGGAAATTTGCAACATATCATCGTTGTGTTTCTTTGGCGTTTTCTTCACATTTATATTAGAAAGTTATAATTTAAAGCGGTTCTTCTGATGAAAACCTCATTATAAAACCACTCCAAAAAGTAATAAACGTATTTTTCAAATTCTTGACTTTGACAAATAAGCACCTGTGACCTGTGGCAGCCAGGTTTTTTCAGGTGAAACTATCCTTATAGTATTATGCAGTTTGTAGACAATTGCAGCAGAACCGCAGAAAATAAACCCAGCAACCCCTATATCACCGAATTCCTCGTGAAAATCTCTATCTATTGATATAAAAATATACGGGGTATTCCATTAAAAATAAAAAAGTCACTTGTGCTGTTACTCTTTTGTTTCAAATGCTTTTCTGATTAGATTATTGAATTCTACTAAAAAAATACACGAAATGGCTATATTTGTTTTTTAAAAAAGTACAGGGAAGTTCAAAAATAAAACCCTGTTTACTTTAAAATTAATGACTTCAATTATATGACAGATATTTTTGTTTTGATTTAATTAAATTTAAAAGCTATAGCTTTATTTGTTATCGTTTATTTTTACTATATATAAAAATAAAGTAAGTTTTCATTGAAAAAATTTAAAATTTAATATCCATTTTCTTTATTATAAGCAATTATTTGTTCTTATAGTCATCAAATGTTGGCATGCAATAAATTTTAACAAACAATTTTTAGAAATGTCATGTGAAACATATGATTTTATTAAAAATAATTTTAATTACACACAATAATAACAAACAATGCAGTATTTTAATTTTTAAATTTTGCAACAAATAAGTAGGCATTTAATATGGGTTCATTCACCTCTTTTGGATAAATTGACATTGGTCAAATCCTAATTAATGCAAGTTGGAAAAAACCGCATTTTTACCATATTAACCCAATGTAATTTTGGTGTGACAGAAAAGTTTAACGACTTTCAGTTATACCAAAACCACTTTAATTTAAGTTTGTTAATTAAAAAAAAGTAAAACACATGGGTAAAACTTATTTTATCTCAACTTGCACTGTTTTGGTTTTGTGGTTTAAACAGCTTGAATTTATATGTAAATAATATTAAATTTTATATATAATATGCCTAATAATGTTTAATGAAATTAAAGAAACGCAATAAAAATATATTTTTGATGACACCAAATCTAATACGTAATTACCTTTGTACCTTTAAATGTTATTTAAAATATTCGCTTTCGAATCTGTAACAAAGGTATGTTGGCTTTTATTTTACCTGAATATAGGTTTATTCAGTTTGGAAAACATGGTTCTTTTTTATTTTATAACAATATAATATGACTTTTTAAAGCAATAATTAGGTAAGCATTTTAAAAAGGGTGTAATAATCACCTAAGACAATGAATACACCTGAAGCACAAGCAACGCACGCAATTAAAAAAAAATTGACCGCAAGTAGATTCAGTGTTAACATGTGAAAAGGTATGTGTAAAAATAAATATTCAAATTCTTATACTTTTACCGATACACCAAATGTAGAACACCATTATTAGTTTTTGAGGTCAATTCTCCAATAATATTTGAATGAGTTTTCTTTGGCCAAGAAGTTTAAGAAAAAGGGAAATACATCGCGCAGTTCGTAACGTACAGAAAAAAAGGGTGTTTTGTTCAAATATTTTTACTGTTAATAAAAGTCCATTTTGAACTACAGAATAATAACCTTTCAAAATATGTTTTTGACAATGTGACACATTGAAAAGCTCTAAGCATACTACGATGTGAACGACAAGACCTATAACTCTTCAACAGATAACGGGGGTTCGGACCGTGATATTTCCATATATTTTTCGACGGTGAATCAAAATTCGGCCTCAGGAAAGGCCCTACACATCTAGGATTGGCCCCAGGAGCCGAAAATAATCCCTAGAAGGGGTTGAAGATGGATTTTAACCATGATATTCCAATGTACTTTTTAACGCCGAAATAGTTTTTTCCCTACTCCCTGGGGAGGGGAGAAAAATCGGATTTTGCACGCTGGAATTGCAACAGTGGTATTCTCTCATACATTTCTACGCTAAACCCGAATTAGTTGTCGAAAAGTTTTTCCCCTACTAAAATTTACCCTTTAGGACCAAAACTTCCCCTAGGTAGGGTTGAAAAATCGAATTCTGTTTAGATCAAAATTCGATCCAGCGTTGCAAAAGATTACTTAAGAAACCACCGTTGCGATTCCGGCGTCCAAACCTCGATTTTTCACCCCTTGCGAGGGGTAGTTTTGGGCCTTGAGAATGCATTACAGTAGGCTCAAAGCTTTTCAATTACAAATTTAGGTCCAGCAGTGACAAGAACATGAGAATAACGAGACATAAGCCGTTGATGCCGTATTTTTTCGATTCGAAATTACATTGCGTCAGGTAAAATTCGTAACCCTTGCCTATTTAAATTTGACCAGATTTTAGTTTAAAGCAGTACACAAGTAATAATATTCCAACACAATAAAGCATGTATACGTGTGCATAATTAAAGGCAAAAAAACAGTTTCTGTTTTATCTATACAGAATAATTTATTAGGACTTTAAGTCTATTTTTTATTCTTAACCGCTGTGTTCACACATTGTCGTTGTGGTTGGGCCCAGTAGGATCTTTTGGAACAGGCGATGGAGTTGCTGGTTATCGGCAACTCTTTTGGCTAGCGTATGAAACGGGATCCGAAGCTAAGATGAACACAAGTCTTTAACTCAAGGTGTTAGCATACCGTGCTGATGAGTGAATGACATCCTGTGCCTTAAACTGGTGTCTCCAACGGTTCTTCTGAGATACAGGGCGTCCTCTCAGAGTATCTAGCCTTACTGCGGTAATGCGGGGCTCTGCCGTGGTGGACTATTACTTCCCTGGCTCCAAACAGAAAGCGGACAGAACCGCTTTTATAGGAAAAAAAGTGACAAAGGTGCGCTGACCGAAACGGATAAATCCGTTTCGAGAGGTGCCACTCATGGTCACAAGCAGACAAAGGTGCGCCGACCGAAATGGGTAAATCCGTTTCGTAAGGTGCCCCTGAAGTCACCGGCGCCTGTTTTACGGGAAGGGCTAATCCATCCCGAAGACACACACATGCTTAGGAAGGGTTAACTGAATCCAAACAGAAGGCGAACAGAACCGCCTTTATAGGAAAAAGGGTTCCCTGGCTTTAAACAGAAAGCGGATAGGACCGTTTTCATAGGATAAGGCCGGAGATGCGGCCTCAGAAAGAACATCTGGTTCCTGTTACAAGGACCTGATAGCTACCCACGTCGCTAGACCGGGAGAGGAGGGCATGATGGATCTAATCGTCTGCTTGTCATACTCTCCAGGGGACAGGGACACCAGAACGCATTGTGCGCGTGTCCGGTAGCGACACGAGTAAAAGGAGATGTAAGAACTCTCTCCCAATCTGATATCGGATTCGTTGGAAGTCTGATCCTATTGGGAGAAACATAAAAAAGTGTGAGCCACAATAGACCGAGCGGTCGCAGTGAAGGGCGTAAACAGTCCACTTACTTTAAACCTACCTAAACCTACCTACCTATCTTTTATTAGAGCGTAAGAATAAAAACAGTTTATTATATATTAAGCAGGACAAAGAAAGCTTGATGTTGCCGGTTTTCCAAACAAAAGGTAGTCGGACAAAACTCCCCACTCTTTCTCGGCCGCAACGCCTAAAGCAAGGGGTGGTTTTTGCTTTTTTTACGCTTGTCGCGGCTGTACGAAAAGAGGCAGCAGTTGGAATATTAGTGTTTGATTTCATTTGTATGATTCTTACTAAGCAAACTTATACATTTTCTTGATAAATCATTGTTAGCTTAAAAAACTGTAAAGTAAATTATAATATAACAGTGATTCTCCGTGTTCATATTTCAAATACCTTTGGCGTTTAAATAAAAAGTGATATTCCTAAAAATAATAACAAATTCAAATTCCAAATAAACATTCTTTAAAATCAACTGTAATTCTTAAAAATAAAATAAAACAGAAAATTCCAAGTGCTTAGAAAAAATTCAATTAAATGTTTAAAATGGCCTTCCCCTTGAACGGTAATATTTTGTACAACTATAATATCAATACAGCCCGACTTTTTAAACCTTTTAAAAATATTTATAAAAATTTAAGAAATAGGTACCGTAAGATGGGGTGAATTCGGACGACCGGGGCGAATTCGGACACTCCGTTCTACGCTGAATGTGGTGGGGATATTCATGTAGAGAAACGTTTTAACTTGCTAGTGACGACTGAGGAGCGTTCGGGAGAGTATTGTCAGTACTGCCAGATATCAGGTCGGATGAATTGAAAGTTTATTTATCGGACTGTGGAGGATAAAATATTTAATAAAATTTGTGTTTACAGATATTCTGAAAAACTAACTTTTGTAGCTCAGGTACCTAAAGGTAAGGCTATAATATTTTTTGTTTGGTGGTGTGTTATTTATTTATGATTGTTTTTGCTTGGGCCAAAAAAAATTATGTACCTGGTTTTTTTTTATATAAATTTTTGATTGCGAATTTTACTGATAGGCGGGGCGAATTCGGACACGCAATGGTACGAAAATATAACCGCAAATTGGGAATTTCTTTTATGAATTACTCATCGGAAAGCCTTGAAAAGACTCTAAATGATATCCGGACCAAAAAGAAGACACTATGTCAAGCTTCTGAGTATTATAAAATACCCAAGTCAACCCTCTCGGATAAATCTAGAAAGAAACACATGAAAAAACAAGGTGGCCAGACTGCTCTCTCGGAAACTGAAGAACAATTATTAGTTGTTGGTATACAGAAATTTGCTGAGTGGGGATTTCCTTTGACAAGAAGAGATATCAGATTACTTGTCCAACGTTATCTTGAAAGAAAAGGACTAAAGGTGGCATCATTTAAGCAAAACCTTCCTGGATATGAGTGGTTCAGCAACTTTATGAAACGGCACAAATCTTTAACAGAACGACTTGCTCAAAACATAAAACGTCAGATCTCGTGTTGACCGCACCATAGTATCCCAATACTTTGACAATTTAAAAAATAGTCTTGCGGATGTACCACCCTTAACATCGTAAATTACGATGAAACAAACATGTCAGATGACCCGGGACGCATAAAAGTTCTTTGCAAAAGGGGATCGAAGTATGTGGATCGAATAATAGACTCCAGCAAAAGTAGCACTTCAGTAATGTTCGCAATATCGGCAGCTGGAACTCTCTACCCCCATATATTGTGTACAAATCTACCCACATCTACGACACGTGGATGGAAGGTGGCGTACATGGCGCTCATTACAATAGAACCAAAAGTGGTTGGTTCGATGGACCAACTTTTGAGGATTGGTTTGATAAAATAGCTATTCCATATTTCAAGAACCTAGAAGGAAAGAAAGTTTTAATCGGCGACAACCTTGCTAGCCATGTATCACTACACGTTTTAACAACTTGTGAAAAATATAACATTGAATTTGTATTGTTGCCACCAAACTCGACGCATCTCTTACAACCACTAGATGTGGCATTTTTGCGCCACTCAAAAAAGCGTGGCGAAAAGTGCTCACCGAATGGAAAGAAAAGCACAAAGGTTGCCTTCCCAAGTCAGAATTCCCAAAAGTCTTTAAAAATATGATGAATGAGATAGGGATGGCCCAAGAAACTAATATAAAGTCAGGTTTTAAAGCGACGGGAATCTACCCATTAAATCCCCAAGTAATTTTGAAGAAAATTCCAGAATCCTCAGACCATAACTCGGACGATTCTTTAGTGTGGACGAAGTCCTTTGAGGAATTATTAAAAGAAAGGAGATTTGTAGAGACGCCGAATAAATCTAGAGGAAAAAACATACAGTTGCTCCTGGAAAGTCTATCAAAGCCAGTCACATTGAGAGATCACCCTCATCCTCTCCACTTCCATCTACCGAAAATGCCGGCCCTTCCCACGAAATTTTCATCAGTGATAGTGATCCTGAAAACCCCGAAATTGATGCTGAGAAGAGTGAGGAAATGCATATAGTAGACAAGAACTCGTTTATTATTGTAAAATTAACAAATCCCAGACAGACCATATCTAAATTTTATGTGGGACATGTAGAAGAAGTCCTCGATAAAGAAATATTTGTTGTAAGTTTTTTGAGAAAACAAAGTTCTCAAAAAATCGGCGAATTTTTTATATATCCACATATAAAAGATGAAAGTGTTGTAGAGCGTAAACAAATCGTAGAGGTTCTCAGTAAAATAAATAAATTGAGAAGAGAGAGATTTCAATTTAGACCCTTAAGTAAGGTTGTTTTACAATGACTTTCATCTGAAAACCAATCTAAATGGACTTTGTTTTTTTTTATAGTGTAAGCATTGTTATCATAAATATGTGATATGAAACTGCCTGTAAAAATAAAAATGCTTTTTACCAAAGGAAAAATATTTTAAGTTTATTTTTAGAGTGAAATTTTTATTTTTAAATTAAACGTTTCTAAACACTCGTAGTTTTTCTAATAAAAAAGGTACCATCTACCCCCAATCCTTGAAAATGCATCCCAGTTTTTACATATTATTTTTTTTTGAAATAATTCTTTCCGAATTCACTCTCTACTACGGTCTCAACTCGGATTATATAAAAAATATATGGATATTCGAATTCACCCCACCTAGCGGGGCGAATTCGGACAGTATATATAGAAAAAAATAATATGGTAGCGCCCACATTCTGAAACATTTTTTACCAGTTATCAATAGTCAACATATCAATGATTATATATTTATTTTTTTGTTTTAAAGTAATACAAGATACAACCTTTATTTACAAAAAACCTCAAAAATCGTCCGAATTCGCCCCATCTTACGGTACTGGTTAGTGATTTCTTTGACACTTTAAGCTATCCAGTGATATTAAATAATTTAAATATTTTGCTTGCATACATAGATTTTTTTAAAACACGTTTTATCCGGCACATTGAAGGTTTTTTGTTAAAATCGCAGAGTGGGCGGAATGCTAGGCGAGAGACGCGTATAAAACCATTTAAATTAAAAGTAAGGGATAACATTCGACACGCTTGCTTTATTTCTTTCTCACTTAGATACTTCTTCATTTATATCTCTTTTCTTTACACAAAAATCCTGACTCAGTCTGTATATCAACATTCTTGTTACGCATCTATCTCAAAAGACGATATTTATAAAAAAAAATTGTAGCTAAAATTTAAAATTAAGATTATACTAAGATCTTCTAAATGAAATACGGTAAAAAAGACAGTCTTTTCTAGGCTCTAATTAAAAACACAGTCGTTTAAATGCGATTTTTGTAGGTAACAATACTAAGTATGGTGTGATTAATTTTTTGACGTTTTTAATTTAATTTATATATTTCAGTTAGTATTAAAAAGTAAATATCATATTAAAAATCTGTATGTCCTTTCTTGAAATTTAACCTGTCCCTTATTAAAAGTCTAAGTTGTTTGTATTTTTTAAAAAGGCGCCCCTCAACAGAAATCACGCATTTTTCTATCTGTTTATCTACATTGTGTAATTAGTCTTAAAATAACCTATTCTCCAGCATTACGGTCTACTAATTAACAATCAAAATATTAATATTATCAAAAATAGATAAAATAGCAAAATAATATTGAAAGATAAATCTAATTTTATTAACGTTATATATATTCAAAATGTCATTCGTTTTCGAGTTACAAGCCGACAAAGTTCATTTTTTTATTTTTTGTTTTTTAAATTGTTTGCTTACGGAAAAACCGATTTCACGAATATTTAAAACGAAGACTGAGTCAATTGCGCTTCATTATTTTAGTAACAATTCACATTGATTGTGTACAGCTAGAGGGCACTTTACCTACATTAAAAATTGTTTTTTGACATAATTTTTTAATTTTGACAGCTATACTAGTTTTAAGTATGTTTTCTCAAAGACTAATGCAAGGTCTTTAAAAAAGATGTTCTTCATTTAACTTGCAAAATCCAACCGTTTAGACGTAAATCGCCCTTAAAAATTAAGTGTTTAATTTTTCTTATTGCATTACCACCAGATACCAGGTAATAACAAATGACATTTTGAAAAAAAAAAATAATATGAGAGAATTTTATCATTATTTTATATATAAATCACTATATATTTATATATATATATATATATATATATATATAATATATATATATATATATATATATATATATATATATATATATATATATATATATATATATATATATATATATATATATATATATACTATATATATATATATATATATATATATATATATATATATATATATATATATATATATATATATATATATATATATATATATATATATTTTTTTTTTTTTTTTTTTTTTAAAAAAAAAAAAAAAAAAATATATGCAAAATTCCGAGTACTTCCGAAGATATCCGGAAAAAAACAAAATTTTCCGATTTCGTTTTTATTTTTTCCTGACGTTATTTAAAGAGATATGAAAAAACGAGAGACACTTTTTTATGGCCACTTTTTAAGCTCTACAAAACAGCGTTAAGAGATTTTCCGCACGATGTTTCGTTTTCGTTAAACCATCATCAACTTTATTTTTTTAAATACGGACCTGGGTTTTTTATTTAGTTTTTTTGAACCCCTTATTATCCTAATTACAAAAACGTATAACACTTGGTATTTATTAACAAATATGGAACGCCCCTAAAAGAAATGATGTGCGTTCCTTGTCTAACTCATTGTCTCTTATGGAAAATATGTTTATTTAACAGAAAAATATTAGGTGTTGTTTGTGAATTTAAAGAGAAATTTGAATCTCTTCGGTAGCACGGGACTGTAAACGTGTAATTAATATTAATTTAAATCAGAAATAAACCGAACCATACATCAGTCAAAAAAGTAATGGCGGCACCTTACCTAGATTTGTAGTCTTTCAGCTCAGGAATGTCTTTTTCAGCTTCAGGGATCCCTGTATTTTGTCACCATCGAGTCAAACAACGGCACTATAATTTTGTGATTTAAAAAGTCTTACATGCGCGAAATTAAATTAGCGAAAATAATTTCGAAATTTGGAGACTTTAAGATTAACGACTTGCACTGTCGGAACCCAGTAACGAAGTGGTACTTCTCATTTTTTTTCGTTGGGCGCGCGCAGCTAGGAGGTGCCCAATTGAAAGTGTATGGTTTTTTGTTTTATATAAAAGAAATTTGAAATTTACTACTAAATGAATTATTGAAAACTAAGAGTTACACAAACATTTTCCGCCCACTAAAACGAACGTTTTATAACCCGCAAAAATAAATAAAACAAAATAATAATAGGCAAAAAATCTGTAATGCAGTTTGATTAAGTAAGAAAAAAATAAAAAATAATAAGAGAATACATTTTTAAATATTACATTACCCACGACATAAAAAGACGTCACAAAACATTGGTACTTGTTTAATGTACTGGTAAAGGACACAATTTGACAACAGGACGTTTTAATAATCCTTGTTGTGTCTTTATTGTTACCACTCGTACATGCCCGTCTGGACCAGGGTGTAATTCTACGATACGGCCTAGAGACCAATGTAACGGAGGTTTTGTTTCATTTTTAATAAGGACCAATGTATTTAATTCTACTTTCGTTGAAGGATGTAACCATTTAGAACGTTGTTGCAATGTATTGAGGTACTCGTGCTTCCAACGTTTCCAAAAATCTGAATTCATTCGCTGAATCAATTGCCAACGAGAAAGCGTATGTATTTAATTGTAGAGTATATAAATCTGAATCGGGACAAGAAGCAAGGGGTTCCATTGTAAGGAAATGCCCGGGGGTAAGTGGCGAGAGATCGTTTGGATCGGAGCTTTGAGCACAGATTGGTCGAGAATTTAATAGAGCTTCGATTTGCGAAAGTAAAGTGGTTAATTTTTCGTAGGTTAATTTTTGGTCACCAATCACTCGATATAAATGTGACTTCACAGATTTTACAGCAGCTTCGCTAGGACCGTTAAAATGTGGAGAAGCGGGGGGATTAAAGTGCCACACCATTTGAAGATTTTCTGCTGCATGTTTTGACAATTCTTTTAATTGCGTATTAGCTCCGACAAAATTAGTGCCACAATCGCTATAAATATTAGAACAGCGACCACGTCTGGCCACAAATCGCCGAAATGCGGCTATGAAAGCATCAGATGATAAGTCTGAAGCAAGTTCAATATAAATTGCCTTGGTGGCACAACAGACAAAAATGCAAATATAAGATTTGTATACTTTGGCTCCTCGGTATTTGCCCATGGTTATATTAATGGGGCCAGCGTATTCTAGGGTTACGTGAGAAAAACATTTTAATTGAGATATGCGAAACGAAGGTAATTCGCCCATATATGGGGTGTAGGTTTTCGGTTTCGTGCGGAAACACCGGAGACATTTTGACAAGACAGATTGAATAGCACGACGTGCCGACAATATCCAAAATTGTTGGCGTGATAAGTATAAAACAGTATTTAATCAGGGGTGCAAATTTTCTTTATGAATATGCTCAATAATAAGCTCTGTAAGTCTATGCGGTCGGGGTAAAAGAAGTGGGTGTTTAGCTTCGAAAGAAATATTAGCATGCCTTAAACGGCCGCCCACTCTGACAAGACCATGCTTGTCAAGAAAAGGTGACAGTTTACGAAAAGGTTTAGGTAAAAGCTCATTATTTTTTAATTGAATAATTAAATTAGAAAATTGAACTTCTTGAGTTCTTAAGACTAAAATATTTAATGATTTTTGTAATTCAATTGAGGATATTGGTCCAGAAAGCTTTGAATTTGTATTGCGACAGTTGTGAATAAACCTGGAACAATAGGAAATACTTTTTTGAATCTTGGGCAATGAAGAAATATTAAGAAGTAAGGTATCGGTAAAAGTATTTTCAATTAGAGTTGATAAGACTATTTGTTTCTCTTGAGGTTTTTTCTCTTGATCGATATAGGATAATTCCAAATCTTGTGGTAAAAACTGGTCAATTTTCCGCTCTGAACGAGCTAAAGTTAGCCACGATGGGCCGCTAAACCAGAGGGGATGATTTAATAGTTGTGCTGGGGTTAATCCGCGACTTGCACATTCTGCAGGATTGTCTTGTGAGGTAACATGATGCCATGAAACATTTGGAATAGTTTCTTAAATATGGCTGACTCTGTTGGCCACAAAACTTTTCCAGCGATAGGACGAACAAGAGATCCAGGCTAATACTGCTTGTGAATCAGAATAAGCGAAAACTTGGTCAATAGTAATAAGAGGAGAATATGTTTTTATAACAAAATCAAGAAGATTAGCGAGAAGGGTGGCTCCTAAAAGTTCCAACCTTGGAATACTTTGAGATTTAAGTGGCGAAACTCGTGATTTAGCTATAATTAGGGCAGTTTTGGTTTTATTAGTTACTAGCTCAATGCGAGCGTATACCGCGGCTGCGTAGCCACTCTCTGAGGCATCCGAAAAGCCATGTAATTCGCACCGGGTAATTTTATTAGGAAATATATATCTTGGAAATTTAATTTGTGATAAAGAGGGCAGTTCATTTTTAAATTGCGACCAGATATCAATAATATGTTGCTCAGGTTGGTCGTCCCAATCTATTTTGGAAATCCAGAGTTTTTGCATTAAATGTTTAGCAAGAAAAGATACTGGTGATAAAAAACCAAAGGGATCGAATATTCGGGCGATATCAGATAAAATATTTCGTTTTGTACATGGTTTATCTGAGGGATGACAAACATAAAACATATAGTCAGAAGCAGGATCCCACTGTAGGCCCAGAACCTTAATAGATAAAGGTTCTTCCTTATCAAATGAGATAGGTATTTGACATTCATCTTTCGAAAAAGATGATAAAAGTTTCGGATGGTTACTGGCCCATTTTCTGAGCTCAAAACCTGCAGATTTTAAAATTGTAATAAGGTCCTTTTGTAAGGATAAGGCAACTTCTAGAGAAGGTGCGCCTGCGCAGATATCGTCAACAAATATGTCATTAAGAAGAATTTGGCAGGCCTCAGGATAATTTTTACTCTCCATTGAAGCTAAGTGTTGAATTGTACGTATTGCAAGAAAAGGGCTTGAAGTTACACCGAAGGTAACTGTATTCAAACGATACTCCTGAAGTGGTTCTCTGGGATCGAAACGCCATAAAATTCTTTGGTAATCTCTATGATTTGGAGTTAGAAGTATTTGAAGATACATTTGTTTTATATCGGCCAAAAATACGATGGGATGAAAGGGAAATTTAAGAAGAATAGTGTTTATGTCTGGTTGAAGTTTTGGACCAGGTAAAAGAGTATCATTTAGACTTAAACCTTTGGATCCTTTACAAAAGGCATTAAAAACTACGCGTACTTTGGTAGTTGATTTATCGGGTCTGACCACGCAGTGGTGGGGAAGATAATTGACAAATTTTTTAGACTCATCAGGCGAAATGAGACTCATATGACCATTTTTGAGATATTCTTTCATAAAATCTGAGTAATTAGAGTATAATGTAGGGTTTTTAAGTAGACAAGATTCTAGGGAGTGAAAGCATCTGTATGCTACAGAGTATGTATCTCCGAGATCAGGCTCGGTGTGGCGAAAAATAAAACGACCAGAATTATTTCGAGTTACAGTATTTTGAAATATATTTTCACACTTCTTATCATCAGGTGAGATATGCAATTTAGAAGGCAAAGATTCTAGCTCCCAAAATTTGCAAATATTTTGGTTAAGTGTTGATTCAAAGGAGGTAAAATATGAATTTATTGGAGAAAATGGAGCTATTTTATTGTCAGTTTTTCCTAAAAGCACCCAACCAAAAACAGTTTCTATAGCAGTCGGTTGCCCTGGCTCTCCAGGTATTCGACCTAACCTAAGAATTTGAGAATAAAGATCAGCACCTAGAAGCATATCAACCGGTGCAGGAGTATGAAAATGTTCATCAGCAAGTTTTAAATTGGAAATATGATTCCAGCCAGCACTGTTAATTTTAATTGATGGCATGTCTGAGCATAGTTTTTGTAAAACAAGTGCATCAAAATTAAAAGTAGGATCTGTTTTTCCAACAGGTCTTATTGTGCAATTAGATATACCATTAGTGGTAGATGATGACTTATTTACACCGATTATGGGCACATTCCATTGTTTTCTGGTAAGTCCTAACCGGTTTAAACAAGCTTGAGTGATAAAGTTTGCTTGACTGGCTGAATCGAGTACTACACGAATTACTTGAAAATTACCTCTAGAATCGAGAATTTGGACTTTAGTAGTGAAAGAAGCACTGTGCTTTGAGGAGTTACAGAAGAAAAAGGCAGTACATCCACAGTTTACAATTTGATTTTCAGATACAGAAGTGCAATTAGTGTTTTGAGAAATGGGTTGATTATTTTGCGAAACATTATTATTTTGAGTATTTGTTCTAGATAATTCGATATTTTGTTGAAGATGCAACAAGGTGTGATGACGTAAGCTACAGATACGGCAATTGAATGTTGAAGGACAATCTTTAAGTTTGTTAGATAAGCGGAGACAATTTACACAAGCATTGTTTTGCTTTACATATGCAAAACGCTCAGAAGGAGTTTTAGTTAAAAATAGAGAACATTGCGACAAATTATGGCTAGTTTGATTACATAATCGGCATTTATAGGGAGACGAATTGTTTACAGGGACAGAAGTATTTCTTGAATATATATTTTTATTATTATTAGAGTGAGCTGGGTGAGTTCGAGCTGAATTTGAAGCATTTGCAAATAAAGATTGGTCATTTAGGTTAAAACTAGAGTTATTTGAAAAATTGACTGAAAAGGTTGGATTAATCGAGTTACTAGAAGTATTTGCCATAAAATTATGGGAAGCGTGATTTTTTGAGTTAGAATGTGAGGAGAAATTTTGACTTTTACAATTATGTTGATTATTGGGCAATGATTTTGATATGACTTTTGTGATGGTATATTCTGAACAGATTCTAATGCTCTGCATTGATTTTCAAGAAAATCAGTCAGATTTTGGTATGTTGGAAGCTCAATCTTGCTATGCTCTATCTCAAATGCTGTTATTGTGGCCGAGTCTAACCTTTGAAGCAGCATATTAAAAAGAACAAAGAACCATTGATCTGTCGGAAAATTTAAAACTTTTAATGCAGCAACATTTTCCTTAAAAGTATCTAAAAGGTTACGTAAATCCTTAGCAATATTTATCTTTAAAAATTGTGCGCTATTTAATAACGCGTTCCAATATGTGGAGGCTAAAATTCTTTTATTTCGATAACGATCTGTTAAAGTTTTAAAGGCTATGTCATAATTAGATTCTGTTGTAGGAATAGATTTAATTAAATTAAGTGGCTCATTTTTCAGATATGATATTAAGTATTGAAATTTTTGAATTTTTGCTAAGTTAGAATTATTATGTACAAGTGACAAATACATATCATAAAAAGTAGGCCAATTTTTTAAAGTACCATCAAAACAAGGAATTGTCAACTTAGGTAACTTAACATCAGGTTGGCTATTATTTTGAATTGAAACAAAATTAGTATGATGATTAGAATTGGGAAAAAGTTCAAAAAAGATTTGCTTTGTTTGAAAATAAAATTCATCAGTGTCTTTTCTAATAGCATCATGAGTGGAAAAATCTTCATCTGATTCGGCAAGTCCTATTATATCATTGTGAATGCTTTTAAAATCATCATAAAATTCATCTAATCTTTCAAACTTTGACTGAAATAAATAACTTTGACTTGGATCGGCTTTAGCTTTTGAAGCTGCTACATAAGCTTCTGAAATTCGATTTACAAAAACTTTTCTTTTTTGCGACAATGCTTTAATATGACTCATTTTTAAAATACTTGAGAAAAAATTTTATTTTGTAAAACGTTAATTAATTAAAATATGTAATTTAAAAAATATTAATTAGTTATTGATGAGAAATATATAATTATTAATTTTATTATTTAATTATTATTATTTATTATTAAATCAATGATATTGTTTTTATTTCTAAATTATTGAAAAAGTTTAACTTTCAAAATAAACAGAATTTGACTACCTGTTATCCGCAAAATGTAAACAACTTCAAGTAAAAGGGATTTCGTTTTTGTGAATATTCACTTAAAAAATAGTAATAATTTTTCTTTGCTTTTTCACTTTTTAATTTGAAGCAAACTTATATCACGCCTGTAAACCAATAAATTAAACAAGAAACACCATTTATTGTGCGACTGTAAGAAAGGAAATAACGATTTTATTTTAATATTACAGAAAATATTTTCAAAATTAAACTGAAAATGTAAACAACTATAATTGTAGACAGTACCGGTCAAAATCAGCAAAATTTCATGTGACCGTTTATTGGCTTATGAGAAAATCGATCGCGATAGAATGACGGCGCATGAATCTACTGAGTCGTATCGATCACTGTTTATAACGGCTAACAGCAGGAATTGGAATTTAAATATGGCGAATAATTTTTGGAAAAATAAATTTAATTTTGAAAATTATTATTTTTTTAAAATTTTTTATTAGTAAAATCCGGTAGAAGGATCAAAAATGTTTGTGAATTTAAAGAAAAATTTGAATCTATTAGTTTCCTTCGATAACACGGGACTGTAAACGTGTTATTAATAATAATTTAAATCAGAAATAAACCGAACCATACATCAGTCAAAAAAGTAATGGCGGCTCCTTACCTAGATTTGTAGTCTTTCAGCTCAGGAATGTCTTTTTCAGCTTCAGGGATCCCTGTATTTTGTCACCATCGAGTCAAACAACGGCACTATAATTTTGTGATTTAAAAAGTCTTACATGTTCGAAATTAAATTAGCGAAAATAATTGCGAAATTTGGAGACTTTAAGATTAACGACTTGCACTGTCGGAACCCAGTAACGAAGTGGTACTTCTCATTTTTTTTCGTTGGGCGCGCGCAGCTAGTAGGTGCCCAATTGAAAGTGTATGGTTTTTTGTTTTATATAAAAGAAATTTGAAATTTACTATTAAATGAATTTTTGAAAACTAAGAGTTACACATATTATTTTTAATATATATATATATATATATATATATATATATATATATATATATATATATATATATATATATATATATATATATATATATATAATAAATAATATATATAAATAAAAATAAATATAAATATAATAACACCTTAGTCAAATTACCATAAATTAAAAAAAATCCAAACTAAATAGAGAAAAAAAGATATTTTGGATTTTTTGTATATGTATGACGATGTCTTGAAAATATATAATTGTATTTTAGCTGACTAAATTTAATTAAAAATAAATAACATCCTGTTTTTACAAAAGGAAACATAAAAAAATTTTATCTTGTAAATTTTTAAAAAAATAATATTAAATTTCCTTTAAGGAATAAGTTTCATAAAATGAATAAAAATAACTGGTATGTACTTATCCTATTTTTTGTTTTATTTGTACGAATTTTTTAATCTTTTTTAAATTATGACGTATATAAGTGTGAGAATTTTTTAAATGTGTAGCTAAAAACAATGTGTATTTTAGTTTTTTAAAAAACTTAATTGTAATTTTTAAAATTTTTAAATTTTTTAAATAAAATATGAAAAAAATATAATGTGGAAACTTGTTTAAATTGCTTTAAATTTATTTTAATATCCCAAAAAAAAACTTAAAAAATAATAAAATATATATATTATATATATAATATATATATATATATATATATATATATATATATATATATATATATATATATATATATATATATATATATATATATATATATATATATATTCGGGGGACAAATCCCCCTTCGCCCTCGCCTTCAGGGTCATACGGCGCCCTCACGCCAGTACAAAAAATTGAGAATTTTTGTGGTTGTTGATCTCTTATTATAATAATATAGACTTTTTTACCCCCTTTTCAATAAAGAGTTTTTGAGTTAACTTTAATACCGAGAAAAAAGTTGTTCTTATAAGACATTTTGTAACTAAGTTTTTAGCCTATTTAATTTGATACTAGCACTGTATTTAAGGCTAATTAAAAATAATATTTATTTAGCTCAATATTAAAGCTTATACTGTAATATAATAGGTTACATGTTATGATATTTCATAACATGTAACGTATTAAATGAGACTGCTCATAAGCAGTCTTTTTATCCATGTGGTTGTATCTTAGGTGAGTAACAGGTATTTTTATGATAGCTGTGCACACCGGCACACAAAAATAAAGTGATCTGTCATTTGACCATATATAATATATATATATATATATATATATATATATATATATATATATATATATATATATATATATATATATATATATATATATATATATATATATATATATATATATATATATATATATATATATATTATATATATATATATATATATATATATATATATATATATTATAATTTATATATATTATAAATGTAATATATAAACCCAAATGAGGTAGTTTGGCCATAGTAAAATTTTGAGTAAATTGCGAAAACTTAAAAATAGTAAACTGCAGAAAATATTATGAAAATATTTTCTTAAAATTAATATTTTCTTATGTATTTCAAATTAATCTAAATAATCCATTGCTTACATGGGGGGGGGGGGGGGGGGGGGGGGGGGGGGGGGGGGGGGGGGGGGGGTGTACATACTCCAAATCTACATATTTGATCAAGTGCAATAAAATTTATTTTTTTGATAGTTTTAATTTTTCGCACTTTTTAGCAGTTTTTTGCAATCTACTTAAAATTCGAAGGGTGTACGGGCCAACCGGATTTCGAATTTAGATTTAGTGTATTGAAATACTTGAGAAACATACTAGATCGAGTCCAATAAGAATAAGTCGTTTTTATAACTGCAATTTTTAGCCATTATCAGCGTTTTTTTGCAATTTACCTAAAATTTTAAGGGTATACAGCCAAACGAATTCGGATTTAGATTCAGCGCAGCGTATCGAAATACATAAGAAACATACTTGATCGAGTTTAATAAAAAAAATTGTTTTTATTCAAGCCAACTGAAATTTTTAACCATTTTTAGCAGTTTTACTCAAAATTTTGAGAGTGTATGACGAACCTCGGGTTTGGATTAACCTATACTAAATTAGGTATAAGAAGGTTAAGATTAGTTTTAATTATAAATTAAACTTCTCATAATTTTTTTAGGATATTAAACAATAAAAGTAAAGGTCCAGAGGATTTTTTGCAACTGTTTTTTTTTAATTTTTTCTTTATTTTTAGATGTATAGCTAAACCCAAAAAATCTTTTTTAAAATCAGTTCGCCACAACTATACATAAAATCTGCATATATGCTTATACCCACACAAACTATACGTTTATTTCTATCTGCTATCGTATGACGTAAGTGATTAGATGAGTACTTCTAATATTATATTATTTCTTACCCTTATTTATCAATCTAAGCCTAATTTATATAGATGTAACTAAAATTAGGTTTTAGTACGCCTAATTAATTTTTCGTCGCCTGTTCAGATTGTGTTTACCTATGATAAGATACTGTTTCTAATTTTTTGCACCTATCTAATCAAGTAGAATGTTTTATTAATTGGTACAAGATAATGTATGTTTTACGGTTTTTTTCAAGCAAATATCAAGAGTAAAATACACAAATCTAAAAGCGCCGTTATTTTAATGGAATAACAGGCAAATTATAAAAGGAAAAGCATTTCTCATATTACAATGTTTGCCCTGACGTCATAGGCGTTATAGTTGTATTAGCTTTTCTTTGTTTTTATTGTATAATGACACTAAAAGACACTAAAAATAGTTTAGCCTTTTTAAATACGGAAAAAGTTGGTATATATAAATTTCTTCGGAAAACATAGCGTTAAAGTGCAAAGGTTAAATAAATTTAATTAATATTTAAAATAGCTATTTTCCTAACAAGTGTGAGAAGAAAAAAATTCAGCCTGAGGGTGCGTAGCAACTGAATGCCGGAAATTTCTTCCCGCAAGTGTTAGTAACTAAATTTTTTCTACGAGCGTACTAAGGGTGATAACACAAAAATATGTTTTAAATAAAATGCAAGTGAGAAGAAACAATTAAAAATTTATTAAACAGTTATAATAATAAATAATATTATGAAAACTATGCCTTTAACTAATTTTACAATGTTATTTATAATAATTTATATTAAAAGTACAATTTGGATATTGACAAATTGTACATAAGTCATGTATAACTTATGACAATGTACATAGTAAATTGTCATAAGTTATACATCTACGGTAGAAGCTTAATCAAGCGAACGGTTTGAGCAGATGGATAAACCAGAACTTATGGTGCCGCTGGAAGTAGTACCTGTAGCTGCAGGCTGTATACATGGCGTCGGCTCAAGTGAATTTATGGTATTATTTTTCAAAACATTATTTGTTAAAATTTTAATAGCAATTTCCATTTTATGTGTTATTGAGTTATCTATATAACTTTCTGCAACCAAAGAAGATTTCCATTCTCCGTGCTGTTTTAAGTCTGTAATGTCTGTCCCAGAAGAATTAGCCAAAGAAGTTGCGGAGGACCTCCTAAAACAGTGACCGGCATACTCTTCAGGATTTTCAAGCTTAAGAATCCCATTTTGTTTATCCCCACGCACTGCACTGTACATTTACCATTTTGATAATTTATGAAAAATCTTCGATGGCTAGTGTTTGATGGACACAATTCAATATATTTTCTGTAGTAGTAAATTTTGTTAACAACAAAGGTTCGTGTAAAATGTGTCTTTGTGTCTAGAATGCTAATCACTAAGATAATATCTTTCTTATCTTCAATGTCATTCAAAGTTGAATTTGTTTGCTTTTGGCAACGGCAAGCTTCAGAAATTCCAAAAATAGTCACAATATCATGGAATAAATATATGTTATTCGGGTAATTGTCTCGAAAGTTGCCTTCTCTCCAAATTTGGTATACGGGGATTTTGGGGCGCTGATTACAAATCTGAAAAAAAAAATCGGCAACGTTTCCTTTACGATATATTCATTATCAAAGTTAAAAATCAACTTACCATATTTTCATTATATTACCCCTTCTTTTGGTACACAATTCTTGATTTTTACACTAAAGTGGCACATAATATTTTATGAACACCTCTTAAAACCTTGTATTTTTATTTATTTACACTGTTTTTCCATTAAATTGTTAATTTTCCGGATCAAAAGCAACGGCCATATTTGTTTATAAATCCCTAGTGTATAGATGGTCGCGGCCACGTTGGGACGTGTGAAAGTGGAGGTTTGCAATTAAATGGAAAAAAAGAAGTAAAATAAATATAAAAACAAATTTTTAAATGGTGTTTGTGAAGTATTGTGTGCCAATTTAGTGTAAAAATCAAGAATTCTGTGCAAAAAAAGGAGGAATAGTGTTAATAAGGTTAGTTTGATTTTTAACTTTGATGACGAATATCTCGAAAACGAAACGTCGAGAAAAAATATATTTTAAGATTCGTAATCAGCGCCCCAAAAAAACCCCGTATACTAAATTAAGTCAAAATCAAAGAAAAGGCCACTTTCGAGACAATTACCCTTATTCGGAGCTTCGGATAAAAATTTGGTGATATCTTCTTTAGTCAACGTTTTAGATTTTTTAGGTTTAAAGCCCGTATTTTTTTGCGTGATAAAGGCAATTGCCTTATAAAATTTGCTAATGTCCACATTTCGCTTTAGTTTTATCACCATTTTCATCATGGAATATCTGACCCATATTGTAGACGGCTTTAACTTCTTAGAAAGTTCGGCAAAATATGCTAGATAAACCTTTTCTTTGTCCAATGTAATAAAGTTTTTTGGGAAACACCAATCGTTAAAAAACGAATATGTTTGTTCATATCTAGAAGCAGAATTCTTCGGTATAATTTCTAAAGTAGCTACATTAGCAAAATGAAAACATCTTGCGGAATTTCGTGTTCCATATTTGATAAAAGATAATACTTGACACTTTAAAATTATTTTGAAAGTCAATAAAAACTCATCATCATAGAAACCGAAGGTAACTTGGTGAATCAGAATACAATTATTTAACGTTACACTCATTATTTTAGGTGTTGAGAGACAGAACAAATTCCCACAAAATCCTAAATAGGGCATTAATATGCATTTCCAATTTCAGAAAACCTTCACCCAAAAAACAACACATTTTTTTAAACCCAATTTTTTCCATCTAGGTCATTAATTGGATGATCGGTCTGGTTCTCAACGCCTCATTTAAAGTTTGCAAACACTTTCCGCACTAGTGTGGAAATAATATACATTCCCACACTAGTGCGGAAATAATGTCTTCCCACACGGAAAATAATGTGGGGAGAACCAATTCCCGCACGCTCGTAGAAAAAATAGTTAATTAGTTATGTGATTAACAGTGTGTCATTGTATTCTTAATATTCTTAAATTTAGTAAACAGGTTTAGGGGAACACTGAAAAAAAAATGGAGTTGTAATATTTTTATCCATACAACTTTGGCACTGTTAAAAATTAGTAATGATGCCGAGACGAAAAAATCTTGTCTCTCGTCAAATCTCGTCTCGTTTCGTCAAGAGAAGTGACTAATTTTCTCTCATTCAAAGGCTTGATATAAAACGACCAGGGATTTTAATAAACGGTGGCATTAAATATACTACCCAACCTAAAAATGGGATATTTCAAGCCAAACTAGTTCGTCCTAGGCCAAACTAGTTTATCATTAAACATTTGAGGAGGTGAGTAAAGGAAGGTGTTATACACCGAGAAAAATGAAGTTGTTATCTCAACACTTCCCTGAGTGTCAAGTTTTAAAACGTTAAGTTAACTAAAAAGATATTAAAATGAAGTATTTCAGTATTATAAAAAGACATACATACATTTTTAAAGAAAATATTTTGGTTTAATTACCACAATGTTGGTTTGATATGTATTTCATAATATAATTAATACCTTTAAAATACATTAAATTAATCCTCTGTGACTACCTAGCCCGACCACCACGAATTGTAGATCTAATAAACTTACATGTTGAAAAAAAATATTACAATGTTATTTCAAAAAAATGCAAATGTTCAATCATACGTAGTATAGCTGTTTAACCAAACATCTGAATTATTATACCAACAATAACAGCCTGTTAAACTGAAAGTTTTGAATTTTAGGTTAAAAGCTAAAAATTTATTCAAATAAAAGCGCCAATACAGACGATGCGAAATCTAATTGGTTACATAATAACCTCGTGATGTGTGTTTCTGGTCACTCATAGGCCAATAGTATAGCGTGGCTGCGTTGTTATTGGTTATTCACCATTCCTCTTTCCAAAAAGATGCTGACCGACCGGCAACAGGTCGTTTGTTGTAACGTATTTCCTGGTATTTCGTCTATGTTTTGTGGTGGTTGTTGTGTGGAACGGAGTCTCTGTGTAGGTATAGCTAAAACTTTTTTCTACTTTGAACTTTGCTTATTGAACGGATCCTGCTTTGTTTTGGACTTTTCTTCTTGAATAAACTTTTGCTTTATACTTTTGAAATAGCTTTATTAGTGCAAAAGTCGGCGGCCCTGTTATGGTCTAGAGCCAGACTTTTAGGGTGGCCACCAAATCGTGCTGTATATTTTTCTCTTATTGTTATTTTTTTACTATAAATCTGAGTGTAAGACTGCATAACTTAAAATTTTGTTTTTAAGAATAGTTTTTAGTTGATATTAATAAGTTAACTTGTTTAAAGTTATTATTTTAATTACCAGAAATGTTACCTTTAGAAATAAGACCAATATTTATGAGATGGTTGGACTAAAAAAAAGTGTTAGAATAAAAATAAATTATTGAATACAGAAAAGTGTTATTTTATTTAATATTCAACAATTATGTTACAATGTGCAAATCTTTTTATTTAAAACAATATATTGCGCAACTCAACATCCATAACAATTCGCTCAAAGTACATTTACAATCCTGAAAAATAGTTTAGGCTTTTCTTTTAAAATGCTAATTCATTGAATTAATGTACATATGTATTCAGGTAAATAGTATATTTTGTTCTAACTAATATTCCTTACTACTTTCTTCAACATTCTTCAAAAATTAAATTGATTAATATTTCATATCACCTTGAAAATTATGGTTTCTTCCGAACGAGAGTTTCCAATTATTGGAACAAGCTATGAAATATAACATTTATTTATGCTTCTTTTGACATTTAAAAACTATCCCTTGTATTTAAAGAGCAAAAGTGTTAAATCAAGATTTTTTTTTCGGTGTATGACATTATTCAAATTTCCGAAAATTATACTAAAGGCAGGCGATATCTGCCTATTCTTACCTATAACTTTCTTTCAGTGATTATTGATAAATACTTTCCGTAAAACTGGTAACGAACGATAATCGCTGAAAAAATAATTTAAAATAAAATAGGTAGATATCACCTTCTTTTAGTATAAATATCAAAAAAGATAATGTCACATAACACTTTGATACACTTACCTCTTTATTTATTGTTAAATTCTTACTTTAATTTTATTCCGATTGGCCTAGGACAAACTAGTTTAACCTGAAATCGGGTTTGGCGATATGTGCTTTCTTGCTTAAAATATTTTTTAAATCTGATTCTCAATACTTTAAGGTTCTTTATAGAATTTTATTTTATAACTTACTTCATAATTAACTGTGAAAACATTAGGTAAAAATACAGTCAATCCTTTAAAAAACAGTATTTTCAAAGATACTATTCCTTAAATATTTTTTTTTTGCAATTTTTTAAAAT